>CM041777.1:346926684-347197049 GCA_023374045.1 Limonium bicolor
TCTACGTTATTGTTTACGCACCTTTTCTTCGTGCATGTACATACTATATGTCTGTATATGTTATGTATTAACATAGTTGTCGTTGTGATCACGTTTATACTTAATATATATAATCCCCACATATGACTTGTTAACCATATTATACCCTTACTCCACATCGTAAATTCATATGGTATGACAGTAAATTTATCCCTCATTTATTTGAAGTTCACACCATTTATTTGTGACTTCCATTTACAAACTCCTCCTTAAAACTTATCATAATACTATGCAAAGTATTTTACACATCATTAAGTCATATCATAAGGTTTCTAATTATACATTATACTTTCAAAACTTCCAACTTAAACTCATTAATTATGTAAATGCTTATAATGCATATTTATTCCTTAATAACTCCCGTATAATATACTCTTTCATATTTCAATATAATGTCACATTATACTATTCCAACCCTATATTATATTCTGCCCACTGTTAATAATAATCCTCAAACAGCCCATGTATTTTCGGAAATTCCAATATTTATCCCATTCGTTTTGATTATTTACAAAATCAACCCATATATTATATTTACTACATTTCTAGCCTTATTAATTTATAACCTAAGGTTTCCAAACATTACTATACCTATATATTTATATTATATTTTTATATTTATATTTGTTTTATATTACCAACACACCACTATAATTCGGAAATTCCACTCCTTCCCCACATAGTTTGATTATTTACAAAACTATCCCATATTTCATACTTGTTATATTACTAACCTTATTAATTTATAACCCTAGGTATTCCATATTATAATGTACAAATATAAATACATATATTTGTGAACAGCCCATTTATTTTCAGATTTATTAGTTTGCCCATAACTACCTTTTTATTACGCTATAACCCCCTTTATTTTGTAAACTTTCATGTTAATATCTAAAACTTTATATTGTACACCTTAATTATTTAAATCATACTTTTGAACCCAAAATTTCACCATAATTACAAACAGACCCCTAAAGTTCCAGATTTCCGTTTTGTACCCTAGAATTTCGGTAATTACATTATGTACCCATAAACTTTATAATTGTTACACCTTTAATACTTAAACTATATATTATAACCCTTAATTAATTAAATCATTAAACTAACCCAAAAAATTCTCTAAAATTCAAACAAACCCCCAAAGGTCTATATTATTCTAATTTTAATCTCTATTAGTTTTGGTAATTACCCAAAATGATATTTTTATCATTTTAATTTGGTCAACCTCAAATGTGGTCAAGGTTGACCACCTTGATTATTCTTTTGACCAGATTTGTTTTTTTTATTTACAAAAATATCGCAAGAATTTTACTAGTTACACAATTAACCCCTAATTTCATAAAATTCACATTTTATATTTATAAAGTTCCTAAAATTAATCTCTCTCGGTTTTAAGTATATTTAGTGCTCTATATTTCTTTTTAATTATGTTTTGACCCTATATATAATTCATTTATTCACTTAAATATTTTATAAGGTTTTAAATTCATTTAAACCATTTTACAAGCTTGTAAATACCAATATTTTCCTAATATATTCCTAAGTTGCTATGTTTAATATAGTTATGATTTTTGCACCACAAATTATTCAACTTTCTAAATCAATCTAAATATTTAATAATAACTATTTAAAGCTCAAAATACATATAATAACAAGGCCTAAACGTATGGCCTTAAAAATAACATGATAATAACTTTAAAATGACATTAATATGTCTCTAAAATTTCCCATGGTCTCGGTTTATATACAGAATTTTCTTCTTGTTTCTTAAGTCATTTTCCTCTCATTTTTACACATATTTGACTTTAATAAATCATATACACCTAAGTTTATTTTCCTTACTCATATACCTAACTTATTACACATCATCAACTTCAAATAACACATGTATACACTTATTATGTTCAGTTCCATATCACACCCAAAACTAGTAACCTTCAATGTATTAAAAATGAGTATATTACTCTTACCTTAGTATAACCACCAAGAAAAATTTCACTAGTTTCTCACCAGCTACAAACTCCCTTCCTTTACCTAAATATATACATATATGCCACGGTTACAATTATTTTGTACCTAACTCAAACTTGACCATGCACATAAGTCTCAAGAGTTTAGTTAGATTTTTACCTTTTAACACTTGATATATCCTCTTGTAATTCCCTTCACAACTCATGGTCTCCCATGGGTGAATAAGGACCCCTTTCGGTCACATTATGCAAGAAAGAAAACTTAATCAATCACCCTTCTAACCAGCTAGTTTAAGGAGGTTTTATACATGATTTTTAAGCATAAAGGAGAGTGCTATTTACCTTGGATTTGAAGGGTTTCCAAAGTAGTTTTCGGCAGCCAACAACAAGGGGAATAAGCTCAATTTTTTGTATGGAAAATGAAGGAGAAAGAAAGCTCAAATAGCCATGGTTAGACTTGATTTTTACCTTGTGCTTACACCCCTTTCATGGTGCTTCGATGGTGCTGTTTTTGTTCAATGAAAAGGCTGAAAGGGACCTCCATATGTTGCAAACAGTGGTGGAAGAAAGAGTTAAAACACAACACATTTTCGGACATGCATACATGGAAGGTGAAGATGGTACTTTGGAGTAGATTTTCTTACTTTGAAGATCAAAAGAGTTCTCCTTTAGCTTGCATAAACTTCAGCTGATATAGGAATCCTCAAAGGGGGTTCTAAGCCTTGGAAATATGGAGAATTGATGGGGAAGGGGTGGTATTTCCCATTCCCAGAAAAACCAGAAACAAAGAGGATGAAAAAGGGTGCTTTTCCTTGGTTTCTAGTTGTTGTTTGCTTGCTGTTTATAAACTGAAATAAGGGTTCAAGCTGGTAATTTTTGCAATTTCATGAAGAGGAAAATGAGTTTCATTGTAGTGGTAATAATGGAGAAAAGTCTGGTGAGGAAATGGTTACAAGCGGTGAAGAAAAAGAAGAGGAATGAAGAGCTCTTACCAGTTTTGTGGTTGTTGTTTTCCTCTGTTGTTGTACCAAGAATGAAGCAAGGGGAAAGAGAAGGAGCTGTTTGCTCTAGTGGGGGGGGGGAAAATGCTGATTGATCGATGGCTTGAAGGAGGAAGAAGACAGGGAAGAAAGAAAAGAAAGAGTAGGTGGTTTTGCTGTATAACCAGATGTGAGGGGAAAAAGGAGGTTCCCCTGCCTTGTTTTGTTACTTGCGTGAGTTTGAAAAGGAAAATGAATAGAAAGAGGCCACTGACATATGTATGTTGTTGTCGTAACATGGGAAAGGAATGAGACAAGCATGGGTAGAAGAGAAAGGTAGACTTATTACTGTACTTGATTGCACTTTACTATTTTATTAAGTCTAATCTTGTCTAATGATGTCTCTTTTGTTTATGTAGGTAGCCGGCTAGGAAAAGAAATGTGAGGGAAAATTGAATTTTTTTACTAGTTAATATTGTAACACCATTTGTATATAAATATATATATATAATATATGACTATATTAATGTGCTATGTATGACTTATAGTATTTTTGGTTTTAAATGTATATGCATGAACATATATTGTATCTATGATTGTTTAGACTATATAAAGTATTTATGTAATTTATTGAGTGATATTAGTGGCATTTAACACATGAGTTAATATGTTACATGTGATATTAAGTTTAGGAGTTGATTTCTCCTTAATCATATTTTCTCTTTGTGGTTATTTAATGTATTTAATGTCCATTTTGGACTATATATTTATACAATAATATTCAGCAATTATTGCTCATGATTTAATTAAATCCTTATTAATTAAGGTAATAAATCTTTGGGGTTTTTCAGTCTACCCTCCTTAAAAGGAGTTCGTCCCAAAGTCGTCTAAATCGAATATATACATAACTACCCAATGAAACCTCAAGGTATTAATCCATCCGACCTATCAATTCTAAGGTCTCAACACTATCCTGAAGTGTGGTCCATTCCACTCAACCACAGTTTTCCATTCCAAGCCACACATATATATATCACAAGTCCCGATGGACATCAGTATATAATCGTTCAAGTGCTCTAGGCTCATACATATCACAAAACACATCCCAAGTGCTTAAGGCACATACACCATAAAACAATACAAAATGACTAAATAAACCACAAAACAACACAAAATGACTAAATAAGCCAAGGGCTCTACCCCCCTTAATAAGGGTTATGCCCCGTGACCCCCCAAAGTATCACACAGTCACTATGAGAAGAGCGCTGGATACTTCTCCTGCATGGAGTCCTCTAACTCTCATGTCGCCTCCTCAATCTTATGGTTCGACCATAGAACCTTGACCATCTTAATGGTCTTGTTTCGGGTCTCCCTAGTCTTGGAGTCTAAGATGTGGATCGAGATCTCCTCATATATGAGTGCATGGTCTAATTCGAGTCGCTCGTCCTCTAATATGTGCAAGGGGTGAGACACGTACTGCTTCAGCTGAGATACATGGAATACGTCGTGAACTCTCCCAAGCTCAACATGTAAATCCAACCTGTAAGCCAATGGGCCCACTCGCTCCGTGATAAGGTACGACCCTATATACTTAGGGCTAAGCTTGCCATTCTGCCCAAATCTGAAGATGCCCTTCATAAGCGAAACTCTGAGGAAGTCTCGGTCACCAACTGCAAACTCAAGGGCTCTTCTCTTAAGATCTGCATATGATTTCTGTCTGTCCTGGGAAATCTTCATGTTCTTCCGGATCTGTAGAACATCTTGCTTTATTTGCTCAAGGTAGTCAGGGCCTAAGACGATATTCCCGCTTGCCTCATCCTAGCAGAGAGGTGTCCTACAAGGTCGCCCATACAACGCCTGAAATGGCGGCATCTGAATAGATGTGTGATAACTATTGTTGTAGGCAAACTCAATCAGGTGTAGACGGTCTATCCAGCTGTCTTGGAAGTTTAATGCGCATGCTCTCAGCATGTCCTCTAGTGTCTGGATGGTCCTCTCACTCTGACCGTCTGTCTGCGGATGGAAAGCGGTACTCAGCTTCAGCCTGGTACCTAACGGCTCCTGAACCTGTCCCCAAAATCTCGAAAGGAATCGGGAATCCCTATCTAACACTATAGTCTCAGGTACTCCTTGGTGCCTAATGATGTCTCTCTATAAGACGTCTACTAACTTTGAGACCTTCCAGGTGTCCTTGATGGGTATGAACTTCGCCACCTAAGTCAATCTATCAACAATAGCCCAAATGGTGATTGCGCCTCCCTTAGTCGGGGGGAGGCCGACTACGAAGTCCATAGACAAGTCCTCAAACTTCCAATAGGGAATGGGCATAGGCTGCACCAATCCTCTCGGCCTCCTATACTCGAACTTGACCTTCTGACAAGTCAAGCAGCGGTTAACAAACTCTGCTACATCCTTCATCTTACCACTCCACTAGAAATGGACATTCAAGTCCTTATACATCTTCAAGGAACCTGGGTGGATGGATAAGGATGAGCAATAGGCTTCCTCTAAAATCTTCTCTTTCAAATCTGGGCTCGACTCTGGAATGCATAATCTGCCATTTAGTCTGATCAACCCGTCGTTGCTGAGTGTGAAGTCATATTTCTGCCTCTAGAAGATGCCTTCAACTAACGGCTGCCGAATGGCCTGTATGTACTGGTCGTCATCCTGGGTACAGTGTACTTCGACGACTAAGATGCTACTAGCTGACATGGCATATAAGGAGTGGGCTCTCCTGCTCAGGGCATCGGCTACTACATTCGTCTTCCCCTCCTTGTACTTTAGGTCAATGTCGTAGTCCTTCAAGAACTTGACCCATCGATTCTGCCTCATATTCAGCTCCTTCTGTGTGAAGAGATGCTGAAGGCTCTTGTGGTCAGAGTAGATAGTCACTATGACTCCGTATAAATAATGTCTTCAATGCAAACACTACCGCGCCTAACTCTAAATCATGCGTAGGGTAGTTCTCCTCATGCTTCTTCAGCTAGCGAGAGGCATAAGCAATGACCTTGCCATGCTGCATGAGTACACACCCAAGCCCCATGCCTGAAGCATCACAATACACCTTGAACCCTTTGGTCCTCTCAAGAATAGTCAGTATGGGTGCCGATGTCGGTAGGTCCTTTAATGTCTGAAAGGAGTGCTCATAGTGATCTGTCCATATAAACTGAGCACCCTTTTTCATCAGATTCATCATAGGCTTGGCCACCTTGGAGAAGTCCTGGATGAATCTCCGGTAGTAGCCGGCCAAACCTAAGAAACTATGAATATCGGCGATTGTCTTCAGTCTTGGCCAAGTCTTAACTGCTTCAATCTTTGCTAGATCAACTGATATACCATTGGCTGAAATGATATGTCCAAGGTATCCTACTCTGTCTAGCGAAAACTTACACTTTGAGAGCTTGGCGTAGAGATGATTCTCCCTCATGATCTCTAGGACTCATCTCAGGTGAGCCTCGTGCTCCTCCTTAGTCTTAGAATAGACTAGGATATCGTCGATGAAGACCACCACTGAGGTGTCGAGCTGCTCTCTGAATAGACGGTCCATGAGATCCATGAATATAGCCGGTGCGTTCGATAAACCAAATGGCATCACGGTAAACTCGTAATGGCCATAGCGTGTACGGAAAGCTGTCTTCTCTATGTCTCCCTCTACTATACGAATCTGGTGGTAGTCTGATCTGAGGTTGATCTTCGAGAATACAGAAGCTCCTCTCAACTGGTCAAATAGATCATCGATACATGGTAGAGGATACTTATTCTTCCCATAAACCATATTCAGCTCGAGGTAGTAGATGTAGAGTCTCATAATCCTATCCTTCTTTTTCACAAACAATACCGGTGCTCCCCATGGAGACACACTCGGTCTAATAAATCTCTTCTCCAATAATTCCTCAAGCTGAACCTTTAACTCTCTCATCTCGGCTGGAGCCATCTGGTAGGGCGCCTTAGCTATAGGCCCCATCCCCGTACTAAGTCAATGGCGAACTCCACCTCCCGCACAGGCGACATGCCTGGCAATTTGTCGGGAAACAGATCAGGGAAGTCGAACACTATTGGGATGTCCAATCCATCTGCTTCTCATGTCTCGTATCCTGAACAAAGCATAAGTATGCTGGCTGTCCCTTTCTCACCTTCTTCATCAAGGCTAAAGCGGACACCATCTTGAATGTTGGCTCTCTAGGACGCTTCGGAAGGAAACTATCTTGCCACTCAGGCTTTTGAGTAGTAATCTATGCTCCGTAGAGTGTAATCTGCCCTTGTGCTTCTATATCCAATCCATGCCTATAATGATGTTGAATCCTAAGCCTTTGAACTCTATTAAATCAGCTGGGAAGGTCTCACCCCGTATGCTGATCCGTAGGTCGCTGTGGCGTCCCGAGCATGTCACTTTCTCTCTCGATGGCAAGGTGATAGAGAAGTCTGGAAGTTGCTCTAGGATCAATCCCAACTTCTTTGCGAAAGAAAAGGATATGAAGGAGTGGGTTGCCCCGGTGTCAAATAAAATTGAGGCATCGGTGTCGTTTACAAGAAAGGTACCTGAGGTTAAAGGGTTATATTAGCATGGCGGTTAAAAATTCCTTAAACGGAAGTTGTTGATTCGTTGCGAGTCTTACCCGTAATGACATTGCCAAACTCCTTGGTCTGTGTTATATTGAGGATATTGAGGGTACCTTCCTTCTCGGGTTTGTGGCCTGAATTAAAAATTGGTAGGAGAAATGAGTGGAACATGTGTTTAGAAGAATGCTAGAATGTCAAAATGCCGCCTTTATTAATCCTCCAAACATTACATCATCTTTACATATGTGGCTTACAACTTAACAACATTACATCAATACTCTCTAAATGTCAAATTCAAACGCCTCGGTCGAATGTGGGTGGTGTTAACCAAAACGGGTGGTGCGGTGTTTAACTTGATCCGCTTGATTCCATGTTATACTAACCTGGAATCTCCACCAAATATCAGTACATCTCCCGACTTCAGGACTAGCTTACATGCTAAGACCATTCTTTTTTGGTCTCCGTATAGAAATTCTACTTCATCTCCAATGGAGAACGATACTACTAGAATACCTTGGAGATGGACTTAGTCGTCTCATCTCGGTCTTGGTGTAATCCCAATCATCCCTCTTTCTCGTAGAAGTTCACAATGCAAGTGTCGGCTTCAATGTCGGGTATAAATTTTATTCAAGCTACTGCACGATCTCCACCGTCTTCTTCACCAGGGCCTTGAAGCTTTCAGGTATCCTAGGCACTCGCTCCCCATCTAATTTCCTAACCTCATGATAGGTCCGTGTTTGCGGATCCCAATCTCTACCTAAGCACATCATATGTAATTTCATTTTCAACCCACTAGCATATCCTGGAATATAAAAACCCCCTAACCCTCTACCCAAGTATCTACACTCATCTATGATGTGGGTTGTTTGTCGAGGGTTAAGAATTCTTTGAGTAGAATCATGCCCAGTTGGATGACTTGACATTTCTCGCATGGATGCTCCCGTTCTTCATCGATGTGTATAGGTGGTCTGGGTCTTGAAGGTATGGGGTAGCTGAAATACCCCAATGGTTTATGAACCTAATTAAAGGACAAATCATGAAATTATAAAGGCTAATAAGCCTTAATGAATTATAATCATGAAAAATCCTAGCACACTTGTATAAATAAATACATACACTCCATGAAGTTTATTAAACCTTATATTATACCATTGAAGTAAAGTCCATGAAGGTTATTAAACCTTACATAAACATGGACACAAGTGAACCATTATAAAGGAGGAAATTAACTCACAAGTTGATTTATCATGTTAGACATATTATCTAAACAAAGAAATATAAATGAAAATATAATTAATTGTTTTTACATGGGAAAACGTGTCATAAATACTTTAGAAGTGAAAACGAGGCCTTAGACACCTTATAAAGTTATTTGGGTAATTTTAGAGGTATTAGAAAATTGGCTAAGAAAACGAAATAAAAGGCATCACGTTTTCGCCTGAAATGGCGAAACACAAACCAATTAGAATTTCATACTAATTAACGGAAGTAATAAATAACAATAATAATTATTATTTGGAAATGTGAATTTGAATTCATAAAAAGGACTGTCTCGTTATATAGGACAAGGTGTCACGAACGATACGAAAAACGGGTCTAAAATGAGCTAAAAACGATAATATAATATAACGTTATAAAAAAAGAGATGGGCCGACCAGCCAAAAGACTGGGCCGGCCCAGTTTCGCCCGTGGTAATATCCCAGCCCAACAAAAAAAAACAGAACTATCAGCCCATCTCCTTTTATCTCTTTACTCATGGCAATTCAACCCTAACTGGCAACTGAGAACATGCTTCTCACGCCTCCCTTCATCCTCTATCGTCACGATAATTTGCAAACCCAACTCAAGCACCCCTTTTCGTTCCTTCTGCGCCGCGCCGCCCCTGATTATCTCTTCTTCTCCGAAACCCTAACTGGCGTGAGGTGTCGCGCCTCTGTTCATGCTTTTTCTTCCATTTCTGCAATCTCCTTGCCAAATGTGTGAACCAGGACTTACTCAGCGCCTCCGTACTCTCTTCTTCATCCCTCACTCACGGTAACCCGCACCCCTAATTGGAATAAGGAACTACGAACTCTGCGTCTTTCTTCATTCTACTGAGGTAAGGATGGTTTTCTCCTTCGGTTTCTTCAACTTCCGAAAATAAGCTATCTTACTTCCCCTCTTTCTCTTCTTGCGAGATTCCGGAAAACCCAACCGTGAAAGGGAATCGATGGTGATTGCCTTGTTCATGTTCCAACCGAAACTTTTCGAGGTAAGGGTTCCGTTTTTGTCTCCTTCTCTAGTGATTTCCTTTTCATTTTCTGAGACACAAACAAATTCTAACCTTCTTCTTTCTTCATTTCTTCATCGATTAAGTTTGGAAAAAACCCAAACGCAACCCTATTCGACAAATCTGGAAGTATGCGCAAGGAATACCTAACCGAGGACAAAATCTGAGAGCAAAACTTCCATAGAAGCCGAAAAATCTGGAAGTGAAGGACCGACTTAGAGCCCTAGGGTTGTAATCACAACCGAATTTAATTGTTGTTGTCAATTTGGTGTTGATTCTTACTGCATTTGAAACTCTGAATTTTGTGAATATGGCGTGCGAAAAAGCTGGTTAGTTTTGGTGTATACAGATCCGAAAATTAGTGCTTTAGTTGGGTGAAATTGATGTTTTGAAAACTTAGGGTTGTTTTGGTTGATTTAGAATCTCAATTCTGCTGAAATTTATGGGTGTTCTAAATCAGGGTTTGAGGTGGCGTCTTGAACCTTACAAAATTCGATTCAAACTTTGAAGTTTTTTTTTGGTTCAAATTTGGTTAGAGTTGTTCTGGTGAAATCGAAATTTAGGGTTCCTGAATTAATGAACTAAGATCTGGGGTGAAACTGTGGATTCAAAAAAATTATAGGCAATTTAGTAATTTCTAGAAATTAGGTCAAGTTGAATTAGAGATTGTTCGGTAATGAATTTTGAGAATTAGGATTTAATAATTGGGAATTACTGATATTGAGATTCTGGTAAAACTAAAGTTCTGGTAAAAAAAAATTAAAATTATGGTCAAAATTTAAGTCTGTGTCAAAGTCAAAATTTTGGTCAAAATTATATTTCTGAAAATGGCTAGTTAAATTAGGGTTTGGAAAAAAAAACTAGTGGTCAAACAGTGAATTCTGGTGACTTAATTAGGGGTTGGACTATTGTGAAATTTAGTGTTATTAATGGCTATTGCTATGTGCGAGATTCAAATTTGAGTTTGGTAAATTGGGATTCCTGAAACTGAGAAATTTGTGGAGTTGTGATGAAACCAAAAATCTGGGCATATCTTGTCGTAATTCGAGAATGATGGAAATTAGGATTTCCTTTGGTGTAATATTGTATTAGGTTAAAGTTTAGCGTTCTGATTAATTTGGAGTATAGGTTCCATGCGTATTAAGGTTGCTATTGAACAATTTGTATTCAGGGATAGACTTGATAAATTAGGGTTTCCAATGGGTGTCGGGTGAATCCTAAAATTGAGGATATGAATTTGAATAATTTGAATTGGGGTTAGTGTGGGAATTTCAGAGATCTTGGAAATTGGACTATAGTCTGGGCGAATTAAATGAAAACAAGACAAAAAAACATTTGTAGATGGGAATTCAAATAGAGGGAAAAGTTGGGCTCAAATTCAAAATAGTTAAACATTTGAAAATCTGGTTTTGGACTTAAGCGTATAGTCTACTAAAATAACAAGAGACAAATTAAATTGTACTCTTAGGTAATCATAACTTCTAATGGATTTGGAGATTGGCCAGATTTTTATAAAGGGCTTAAAGCTATGTTGGAAGTGGATAAGAATGAGAACATTGGATGGGCCAACTCTAAACAAATAAGAATTTAATGGGTAATTATAAATAGGAGTAACAATTTTTAGTAAGGCATCCATTTATATGTTAAAGTAATTAAGGAATTGTTTTATTATTACTTATAAGTGTTAAAGTTGATATTAATTATATAACATTTAGATATATAGATATATGTATATATAAGGGGTTAATATTAGAATTTATGAGATGTATATATATTGTGTGAATACGTATGTGTATATGTAGTTAGAGAATTAGATTATATATACTAGATTAGAGAGGAATCAACTCATAAGATATAGTATAATTGAATTTGAAATCTAAGGTTGGAAGTTATTTGGCTAAATAATGTAACACTATCAAGGATATTAGTGATTAATAAAACTTATGTATTGTAAGTACAATATGAAGTTTAGGATTGAATTTTAGGCTATGGTTATAATGTTATAAATGTTATAACATTTATAAAGTATTAATGTTATTAATGAAACTAGTACACGTGGTGGAGTAATAAAGTTATAAATAAGGTGGGATATTAATTAGACGTTGGAGGTCTAATAATATACTAGATAATGACACATAACATTAGAATTATAATCTTAGTATGAATTTGTGTAAGATAACACAATCAAGAAAGGTTCATCACCTTACATAAATGATAAGATATATCATTTAATAAATGAGTTTTATAATTCTTATACATATAAGAATATATGAGGTGAATGGATTATATGATATGGTTGAGAACCTTATAATATTAAATAAGAGAGGTTATAAGGTGGGAAGATAAATTATAACACATTAAATATAAAGTTCTTATGTTAAAGTATAACACATTAAATGGTGAGTGAGTTATATTACGAGGGTTACAATATGAATTGTATAAACATATGTACTTGGATAATTAACCAAGTCCACATAATTAGCCAAGTCAACTTAATTGACCAAAGAGGTCAAGTTGACCAACTCATAACTTGAAAGGAGGAATAAAGATTTATAAGTCAAGGATATAATTAACATAAAGTAACGAACTATATGGAAGTGTGTATCATATTCAAATAACAAACCTATAAATAAATGAGATGGGTTACTTGGATTGGATCCTAAGTAGTTAATAAATACTGCATATTAATTATAATATAATGGAGTATGATTTGACTAATCCCAATTGTTTAAAATCCGAATGATAAACATTGAACAATCACAGGATAAGTACTAGGGGGATTAGTGACTAGTTGGGATACCAAATTAGTCCGTATTACATAGAGCTAATATGTAGTTGTATTCCAGAGTTGAGTGCATTAGAGGGCATGTGCTGGAGGACGAGCTTCGGGGTGATTGAGGACAAGCGTGTATCGTCACGCTAGCATTGTACTTCGGTGTACGGTATGTTGGATTCTATGGTCTGAACCCCTGATGGATTCTTTAGTTTCAGACATTTGTGTGCTAATTGCTCAAGAAGATATGTGTGAATTATTGCATGTGCTTATATGATATATATGCTCGGTAAGCAAGCGTTTTATATTGTGCGCGAACGTCCTTTGGATTACTTGATTTGTACATCACGTTTATGTTGCGAGCAAGGTTGGTGAATATAACGAAGTATGACTCGATCAAAAATTACTTCAATCTATCTAAGACTTAAAACTTAGGAAAAGATTCGGTTTATCGATCTTAGAGCATTAGCATTGAACATGAATATGACCCAGATGACTTCTAGGTATGAGTAAGACCTACCAAGGCATCAAATAAAATGAATTCTCCATAAGAACTCAAAACTAAAACAAATGAGTTGGTTGAAACCCTTAACTATGGAGAAGTGGTGGATGGTATGGTGGTGTGGTATATGTACGGGAAAGCCTGGTCTGTATCCGTTCCAGCAGGTTGCGTAGTATGATCACTAGAGAGGATCCAAGTATGGAACCTCTCGTTGAGGAATCCAATTGATCGCCTTAGATCAGTTGGCAGAGGTGCTGCTGTCTGGCACACGGCTACGGCCATATGGACGTCTCTCACGAGACTCAGGTTGTCCAATGATCTATGATTATTGGCATTAAGGACCACTGTCAAAAAATTTAATTAAACATGGTGAGTATTAATGGGGAATTGTCCTTTAACATGACACCCATAAGATAATACGAGTGATGGTGGAAGCGGGGCTTCAAGTGATTGTAAATGAACATGAGAGTACGACTTTCGATGTGGTTATTATATATTCCTCTTTCAGGATTGAATGGATGATTTCTTTGTATACGGTGTACTTGACTGGATGGTTATGTTAATATTATGTATGAACTGGTAAATGTTTTCTTTCCTTACTTACAATTTTATATACTTGTAAATCGGAACAGCATGAAAATTGAATGACATGTTAAGATGACTAATCAACTCATGTGGCCTAATGGGGCCTAGGATTATATAGTTCAACATACTCAGCCTCGTGCTGAGCCTTTTGGCAACCACATTTTTGCAGGTGTACGATGATTGACGCCGGAGTGCGGGATGGGGTATGGTTCTGATTTTGATTAGACGGTATGTGTAGGAGTTTCCCAGACTATGGCATTGTATTAAATATGCCAAGTGATGGGGGTGATACATTATAAATCTTAATAGTTGCTCACTAGTCCTTAGAATTATATGGATTTACTTATGGGTTGGATGGTCTGTGATACAGTTGATGACTGTTTTGAGTTGTGTTAATCACGTCATCACTACGGATGGATGGTTAAGTAGTTGGATGGATGGTTGTGACACCTGCCTAGATAGTGAGAGTGTTCCACTACGGAAATTACGATCAATGTATTTTAATTTACTGCTACTATGTGATTCGGTAAGGATATTTAGGATTAATAGACGGGGTGTTACAAAAAGTGGTATTAGAGCGGAGTACCGCTCTGATGACGAGGATGTGTTGTTTAGGATAAGGATTAAGGAACAGTGAGCACAGGACTTACCATGGGTAAACGGGAACGTCTGGGAGGTACGAGACCCTTAGAGTCCCAACCGTGCTTAGAGCACGAAAGCATATTCTAAACTAACGTGTGTTTCCTTGTGTTTGCAACACTGTATTTACCGAGTAATTATATACGACACCTGATTCTCAGTTGTCGTGTAGTGGTAGAGGTCACAAAAAGCGAGGCATGTCGGGGGATAATGAAGGACCTTAAATCCCAAATAGCAATGACACGACAACAGACGCTCTTGCTTGTTGAGAGAACGTCCCGGGAAACAGTAGTGGTACCCCACCTGCCACTGCCCATACCTCGAATATCGCCTATAGAGGCAATGTAGTGAAAGACGCTAAGGAGACGAAAGATCCCTCCTAATTAGCAAGACCAAAGTGATCGCTGTAATTGATTGTATGTTGTAAATAACAAGATAAAGAAGAACTGATGAATAAGTAATTCAATAGGGACCAGGGGTCCCGATAGTTATGCACTACCTAGAAGCTACTTATACGCAGTAAAAAAAAATATTATACATTAAACCTGCTTCGAAGAAGGATAGAAAATCCATAGGACAAACGGGTCGGTTGTAATAAGACACCTAAACTCTGTCCAATTAACCAAAGGAAAGCGCAGAGCAGTGCACCTGAAGGTCAGAAGATGGGAAACGAGTCTGAGACGACTGTTAAATTGCATGACATGCAGAACCACTAACTGCTTAGAAGTCTCTCCCAAAAGGGATAATCTCAAGCCAATACAACTGAGAAGGTTCAGAAGAACCTGGCGTACAACCTTAATAACCATACTGAGTTATGAAACAAAAATTAACTTAAAATTGCTACAATGCAACACCTAATCAAGAAATGTCGTAACAAGTACATCTAAAGTACTCCATCTGCTGGACCCGAAGCACCACGAGGTAGCTACGAGGGGCAGACCCCAGCTGGAACAACCAGAAGGGGGAAGGAGTCACCCAGGGGAAGAATACCCCAAACTTTGCGGGAACTTTAGGCGCTGGTGTTAGTACCCAGCGCGATCTAGGTAACCATAACTCCTTAACTTAATAAACTGACTGCATGAACACATGCGTCAGGAACTTCCTACTACCATGATGAATATCTAAAACAAAGCTCAATAAGAGCCTAACTTAGACAGCCCAGTAATAGGACCACCCTAAGAAACTTACATACTTTAATGAACCTTTAACAACCATAATATTACCCCTTCCAAACTAGAAACGCCTAAGCCATACTCAAACGAACAAAGCGTCAGACAGACCAACAATTCTAAACCAATAACTCATCCTGCATGGCGCACTTGCTACAGCAAGCGCTATAATGATCAATATATTAACAATTCCGCCTACCTCGCACACTTGCCATTGCAAGTGCTGTAGCTACTGTCGAATCCTACAAAACCGTGTAGACCACAAGGTATGACATCATGGCTACCGGTAACCACCAATTAATCATAAAACTTTCATACAAAATCTGTGACTGCAACCTGTCACAAATAGAGTTACAGAACCTTTAAAACTTGAGGCCTACGAACCTCGGGAGGACCGATGAGTCCAACCATTACAACTGAAGGGCACAAACCAGCCCATAACAAACTACATTCGTTAAACATCAATAAATCATTAACATCGGCTTGCAAGCCAAACACCATAAACATATACCGACATTAGATGCCAATCACTACTAGTGTTGAGTTCGTAGGACCGACATAATCTTATATGAAACTTTGCAACACTTCCTGGATGCTCCACCATTATTAATGACGGTAGGAAAGCAAGTAACCAAAGTACACCAGCTATAGACAGCTAGGATATATCCAATTTAACGAATGATGTACCAAATATGAACACTCGTGAGTCACAACTCACTCCCCAATATATGGGGAATTGTATATGAAAGTATGATCCCGTAACGATCAGGGCCAATTCTATGCCCAAAATTGCACACACCAACACGCAATAAATACCAGGAAAAAGAAAGAACATGTTATCCCTCAATAGGACCAATGTTGAATATGTTATACTGCAACACAGTTATTACTTAAACCAATCACACCCGTAAACGTGAATCGGTGTTGAATACTTACACAATTAACATCCAAGTACTACCTTTACAAAGGGTACCATAACCAACAAGAATGAACAAAAATCGAGATAAAATTTTACATTTGTTATTCCATTTGATCACACTGATCATTGGACGAAGTTCCCACATTAAGGGGATGGCTACCGCCATCGGCGTCCCGCCATACAATAGGTGACAAAAATGAGTGCGTACTTAAGACAGGTCGTCTACTAACATGACGACTGTTAGTTATAATAATAATGTGAGTTAAACGATGGCAAACAACCCAAACTATAATACAAGACCAAGTCTAAAGGGCACAAGCCTAAGTAAGAGTACCCGATGTACCATTACAAGAACATAACTCTAGGAGAGCGAAAGTACCACCTCCGACTACCTTCCAATATATGCCACTAGAGCAACAATGCCCAAACGTTTTGACAAATGATGGAAATTGGTTAAAAACCCAACTACAATGAGGACTTCCATAAAAGAAGAGAACACGAATCTTCGCCATGAAGTCCGTAATTACACTAAAGGATGTAACCCAGGAAAAGAGTAAAGTTAGAAGCACTATTAATAAGTGTTATAAACGAATAAATAAACTACACAAATACAAGAGCTTGAAACAATCAACCAGTGCTAAACAGCACACAAATAAACCGATAACGGTAATTTGGAGTCAATACACGGAATCACTCCAATAAAGAACTTATTATCCAATAGGCCAACATGGACATGCCAATGCAAGAAGTCATAAAATTCCTTTAATACATCAATAAACTTACGTCAGAAATGAAATGAAACCAATGGCAGAGGAGGAAAATCACCTCGTACCATTAAAATACAAAACGCACCATTAGGGTGAAATATCGCGAACACACATCTAATGCAAGATATGTAATCATACCATTGGCAGGGGACCTAAAGAACAAAATCTCACTCGGGACACCCCCCAATACCAAATAAAAAGGGAGATTGACAACAGAATACTTCACAAACGTGTGACAAACACTACAAGTATACAAACGAGATATGGGATGACCGCACTCCATAGAAGCTTGTGGGCTTGACAGACTTATTTGTAAGTTAGTCAAGTAAGTAGTAATGTATCAGTAGGGTACCCCATACATGTAGACAAGTAGTGTAAGGAACACAAGAAGTATTCAACTCCGTGCCAAGGCCAGTGATGCAAATCCATACCAGTACAAATAACTACCTCCAATAAATTGACGAGAAAAGTCCCAGTTAACCAACGAGACTAGAGGAACCAAAAACCTTGAGTATAACACGACCAAAGTCGTAACTCCACAAAGGAGTGGTTACAAACACAATAACGTTAAAGAAAACCTCCTGAAGGATGAAAGAGCCGATAGGCAACTAAATGACAAGGCATGAAAGCCCATTAGATGGGCGAGTCAATGATATATAAAATCCTCGTAAGGATCAAGAGTCGCTTCGACAAGCACAATTTCTACTATCCAAAAGAACCTACTTAATGTTAACAAATGGCACTCGAAAGAGGGGCATAAAGAGAAATATTCTTCAAACGAAAAACACAAGTAATACGGTATGATGTAACAACCGCCGTACTCTCAAATTGAGGGCAATGGTATGCTTTCACCCAAAACGGGCTGAACATAAACACAATACCATACAATAAAATAAAGGCAAAGCTAGTACACTAGTGAATGCCTCAAGCTATATAGCAAATATCACAATAACTTAAAACCGTCGAACCGACTGAGGTATAGCGCACACGGAAGCAGCCATTGTAAACAACCATTAATAATAAATACGTTGGCGAATAACAGACGAGTAAAACTTGCATAAAAACTCAATTATAAGGAACTAAAATTGAAGATAGGCTATACAACAGCCTAGACCATTCAAGGAAACGCTCCAAATAAAATGCAGCGTTCAACACTATATAACCACACAGAAAAACATGTGTACAATTACACTCCTGGTGGAACAACACGAAAAAAAAAAACATGAAACATACCAAGGGACAAATGCCCTAACTGCCAAAGAGCATACCCATACGGGATGACGAAAGATGCAGAACACGAATATGAGAACAAAAAATGGCTTCCCTTAGCGCAAAGCAGGGCGAACCATACTAACATTGTTATTAGACCGTTATACAAGAAAATACAATACACGTCAATAAGAAATAACTACAACTAACGTATACTCCGGAACAAAACAACCTAGAGACATGGGATGACATGACAAGGATTATCTTCGTGGACATATAGGATAATACGTCTCAATATTACCGAGACAAGTGCAAAAAGAACTAAGATTAACTTTAACCAATGTCATATCTTACCTCAAACTAGAAGTCAATGAGTGAAGACAGAGAATACATGATGCACATGTGCACTAGTAGTCCAGAACATCCGGATATACAACTTAGATCTAATCGTGCGTGCTTACAATTTAAGATACCGGCCGATTAAGATACCTCTGTTTCCAAAAGTATGAAAGACCATGTATAGCACTGTCACACTAGAACGGGGTCAGTAATAACTTGCTGTTAATAAACAATCTATAATATATCAATAAGAACGAAAAGGGGCAAACTGAGCCCTGTGTTCAGGGTCTGCACCCCATTATGAAGCGGAGTGGGCCCATTAGAACGTGTTTAGAGGAGCGCAGAAAGTATTTCACGCCTTTTGGCTAAAAAAGTACGCACCTCACCCTTCATATTTTTTTAGAGCTTCAGTGATCAGAGTTAGACCCGTCTCTCAGAGATGAGAAGACTCCACTCTGAAGTTTCAACACGAAAACGAAGGAAGACCAGGAACAACACCATTTAAAAAGGTCAAACTCCTTTGGTCGAATCATGAGGCGGGAGAAGCCTCAATGGAGTTGGAGAACGCTATGAGAGCCAAGTATCCAGCGTTATTTGCTTAGCTGCGGATGTATACTTGTGGGGTACGGGGGCGTAACCCTTTTTAAGGGGGGTAGAACCTCTTGACAAATGTACATGAGGGCACCAAGTTTTTGGTGGTGTGTATGCGGAGCATATTTAAACTGTGTTTGTTTGTATATGTGCGTATACGGGGCATACTTAGTTAGTTGTTGTATGTACATTTGTGCACTCGTTTGTGTGTTAAGTATCCTATGAGATACTTGATTGCATGTGTTTATACAATTGCTTATGATGTATCCTATGTGATACTTGTATGGTATTTTGATATGCATACTCATATACTTGATGTAAAATGTAAAACTTGTTAGCTCCAATGTGAGAATACAAGTAATGGGGAATAGGAACTTAGCAATAATCATGATTTATGACTCGGTATAAAACCGAGTATGTTTATGTGGTATTGTGAGTTGTGACTCGGTAGGAAACCTGAGTAATAAAAAAAATTGGATAAGTGACTTGGAATAAAACCGATGAGTAACCTAGTGGAAGTTCAATCCCCTAGGAGGTGGATGCGTGTTTGATTAAGGGAACTTAGTCGCACGATTTAGGATGTATATACAATCCTTTATACATAATACTAGATTAATTACACTAGTTAGACTCGTGTATCGACTGAACACAATATAACAAAATTAAGAGAGTATAAGACTAGAACTTGTTAAATAAATTAGTTGGTTGAAATTGACGTGGGAGGTTGAACTTGATCCTGGTCCGATCAAGGGAGACGAACACAAATTGGGGCGAGAGATAGTTCAACACTGATGCTGACCATGTCGGGGTTGGACGATTTTTGAAACTCCCTACAAGTGGACACAGATATGAATAGAAAATGACATTAGATGTTTTTGAGACTTGTGATTAAAGAGATAATGTGACTGATTCTTTCGTGAGCAGTCATAACGCATGGTTATATGTGCAGATAGGCACTACTGAAGATATGTGAGTATCCTTTGAGATACTAGCTAGATATATACATACATATATCTTTGTGGAAAGTGAAATATTATATATATATGCAAAATGAGATACCTTAGTATCCTTTTGTGAAGTACCTCGTCAAGTACTATGTGTGGACTAAATGTGAAATGTTTGTGCCATTACTCATGGCTAGGTGAATGGAAAGGTAGCGCTGTATCAATTATGATATATGCAAACTAGGTTTGGACCTAGTGGGACATGATCCCTAGTGTGAGACTTTTTGTGTGACCTAGTGGAACTTGATTCCTTAGGAAGAACCGATTGTGAGTAAGGACTTCAGGACGAAGCCTTTTTAAGGGGGTAGACTGAAATACCACAAAGGTTTATGAACCTAATTAAAGGACAAATCATGAAATTATAAAGGCTAATAAGCCTTAATGAATTATAATCATGAAAACTCCTAGCACACTTGTATAAATAAATACATACACTCCATGAAGTTTATTAAACCTTATATTATACCATGGAAGTAAAGTCCATGAAGGTTATTAAACCTTACATAAACATGGACACAAGTGAATCATTATAAAGGAGTAAATCAACTCAAAAGTTGATTTATCATGTTACACATTATTATCTAAACAAAGAAATATAAACGAAAATATAATTAATTGTTTTTACGTGAGAAAACGTGTCACAAATACTTTATAAGTGAAAACGAGGCCTTAGACACCTTATAAAGTTATTTGGGTAATTTTAGGGGTATTAGAAAATTGGCTAAGAAAACGAAATAAAAGGCATCACGTTTTCGCCTAAAATGGCGAAACACAAACCAATTAGAAATTTCATACTAATTAACAGAGTAATAAATAACAATAATAATTATTGTTTACAAATGTTAATTTTAAATCATAAAAAGGTCTGTCTCGTTTTATAGGACAAGGTGTCGCAAACGATACGAAAAACGGGTCTAAAATGAGCTAAAAACGATAATATATGTAACACCCCCGAATAAACATCCAACCGTACGAACAACACTCCTAGCCGTATTACAAGTTAACTATGTAGCGGAATAAAATAAACTCATCCAGGTGTCACAGACGCCAACCACCCACGTGGTTGACACGACCACTCTTCCAACACCAAGTTACGGTCTGTATGACTGGAAACAGCCCTCTATCAAAACTCATATACAACATAAAATACAATTCCCAAATACCGAGTGTCTACAACATAATTACCAATTCATAAACCGAAAATTACATCTTGGGTTAGTAACAACCCATACATTAAACATACTATCACAAACTCAAAAGTTATGCCCTGATGGACTACCCCCATGGTAGCCATCCTGCCTACGCTCCGTTATCGTCCGGCACAATACCTGTAAAAAATTAGGTTGTAAAGGACTCAGCAAACTACGCTGAGTATGAATATGTGTAGCCCGTATGTTGCCGGGCTACACGACTACTGGTCGAATATTATTAGGTCCAATTACATGCTATAATAAAGTAGTAAAGCACACCACAACACATCATGATATCATACACACTTAAAGGTAGCAAAACATTAGCAACAAGCAACCAAGCATAACATGCTGGCATCATAGCAAAACAAAACACGCAACCAAGCACAACAAGCTGCTAGTATAGCAACAACAATCATGTAAATAATAAAACGTGTGCGTGGGTATGTTATACCCATGATCCTCACTATGGGATCATTCGAGCGTTGTGTGTTTTCATTCTTTTCTCTTGTACCCATAATGTGTATTTTCTTTCTCTTTCCTTGCACCAGGTCTGGGGATATAGTTTAGATCCCGTGACCATATCATCTAGGTGCCAATCTTTCCTTGTTTCTTAAGGAGCAGGTGGGGTGTGTTGTCATGAAGTCGCGTGAGAAGATGTGTGTTTTGTATTTTGTTTGGATGCGAGGGTCCCATGCCACCCCAAGAGGAGACAGGCGCGGCCCGATTTAGGTGTTGCCTTTCAAAGTTGCCATATAGGATGCCTTTGATTGGGTGTGGCGCTTAGGAATTAGAAAAGGTCTGGTTGTTGGTGTAAATAGCTGACTAGTTTTGTACTAGCAGTTACTACCTATTCTGGCGGTAGTAGGATTGTATTTGGATGGTGGGTTACTCTTTTTCCTCCCTAAATTTTTCCCACTGGGTTTTATTTAGGGAGGAGAATGAGGCCCAATTTTCCCACCGTCTGGTCTCCAGACATCCCTCATTATTAATTATTAATATGGCTTTTAACCCAAATTATCAAAAAAAACTTATCACCACAATTTGGAGAACGTCCTCGCCATAGCTCACTAGTACAAAAAGGGCCATTTAGGCGGTTGTAAAAGGCCTATTTCGGCGGTTCTAGAACCGCCGAAATGGAGACCGCCGAAATAGGGATGAGACCCTATCTCGGCGGTGTACAACCGCCGAGTTAGAACACCTATGGTGGCGGTTGTTAGCTAAAAACCGCCGAGATAGGCGCGTTTTAAAATTAAAAAAAGGACCTATTCGGCGGCGGTCCTAGCTAACAACCGCTGAAATAGGTCCTTTTTTTAAAAAAAAAAATGATTTTCGCGTCGCCTTCAACCTCACAGCAGCAGTTCGGGCGATTTTCAAGAGGCACAACCACGAGAATGAAGGCGCGAGCATGTAAGTTCACCCACGAGAGAAGAAATGAACACGTACAGGCGCAGAGCATGTAAGTTCGAGTATATTACCGGTTCCCGGAGAGAATAAGATAAGTTCGAGTATATTACCACAAGGAAGAAGAACACAAGCGCAGAGCATGTAAGTTCACCTGCAAAATTACCGTGAGATTAGAGGATGAAGAAAGGTGTGCAGAGCATGTTTATTTGCCAGTTAGGGTTGCAAATTTACCGTGAGAGAACGGGATGAAGTGAGAGCAAGTGAAGAAGAGAGGCGCAGACCATGTTCGCCATGAGAGCAAGTTCGCCAGCGAAGAAGAGAGGCGCAGACCATGTTCGCCAGTTAGGGATAAGAAATTAGAGAGAAGAAGATGAAGAGATAGAGGCGCAGAGCAAGTTCGCCAGTTAGGGATACGAAATTAGAGGTGCAGAGCAAGTTCACCAGTCGGTGAGCAAATATATAATAAAAGAAAGTCTATTTCGGCGGTTGTTACTAACAACCGCCGAAATAGACTAAAATTTAAGCGGCCTTTTGAAAATTTCGGAAAAAATCCGGGAAATGAACCTATTTCGGCGGTTGTGGATAAAACCGCCGAAATAGGGCTCTAAGATTTTGTAGTCTGGAAAAAGACACCTATTTCGGCGGTTTTATCTACAACCGCCGAAATTGGGGCGCCAAAATAGGCGTTTTTTGTACTAGTGGCTAATCCACCATTCCCGGCGTCATGCGTCGAGAAAGAGGGGTCACCTCTAGACCCCAGGATACGCTCCACCAATAGCCAATCCTCCAGTCCCGATGTGAGCCTCGATTTTAAACCCTATCCTATGTGGATTAAAAGCTGATTAGGATCTAATCGGGTTTTAGGTCCACCTATAACCTAAGATTAATAACTATGTCATAAAACAATAATTATTTAACCTAAGCTAGCTCACTGGAACCTATTATGAGTCGCCACCTAATTTTAAACTAGATCAAATTAGGAAAGGAGAGTTCGGGTTCGGGGGCTTGATATTCGACTTTATTAGGGTTCAATTACTTCATTACCCTTCCTAGGTCGTTTTTCCTCTACTTGGTTTATTTACGGCTTACTACAAAGTCGTTTTTAACCTAAGTGCGTGCTTCTGTTTTTTTGTGTTTCTAGCATTTTTTGACAGAAAATTAAAGTGAAACTGAAAGCTACCTAAACTAGGGTTTCGGAGGCAGAATTAGGTCAAATTTTGCTTACGTCCGTAGCCACGGACCCCATGTCCGAGACCACGGACCCTAGTTAACCTAAACTATACAGAAGAGTCGAAAATAAAAAAAAACAAAAATTTGCTGGGTCCGGGGCCTCGGACAGGCTGTCCGTGGGCCCGGACATTATCGGAAAACCTAAATTTGAATTTTTTAAAATCACGCCGCCGTCCGTGGGTGTCCGTGGTCTCGGACAACGCGTCCGAGGTCCCGGACCATAGGTCCGAGGTCACGGACCACCCACGGACAGGGGTTTTCAGAAGGTTCCCGAGAGTGTTTTGAGCTCAAATTTTATGGGTGTGTAGCCTGAAAGGTTTACAAGTCGTTAGTGATCGAAAGTTTTCAATTTGAATCGAATTAAGCACGAAACTTGGTAAACAAGTTATTGGACAGAAGCTTGAATAAACAGCAATACAGAAGCCTACGAAGGTTAGTTTGAGCCCAAATTTCAAGGCAAGACAGACAATACCATGGAGAATTAGGGAAGCTGAGTTTCTACCTGTTTACCTTCGGATTCACAACGTTCTTCACACCGGGATTCGTCGAGTGCTCCGTTGATGGCAGACCCGAAAGGACTTCGTACCAAGCTTCTGGTTGTTGGTTGTTGCTGTTCTTCATGTTTTGGTGGTGTTTTATGGGGTTTTGATGATTATTGGTGCTTTGGGAATTGGAAAACGTGTTTAGATGATGATTTCGGGGGATTTTCGGTATGATTTGGGTGGCCGGGTGTTGGAAAACGTGAGAGAGAGAGAGGAGGCTGCCTTTTCTGACTCTCTAGGGTTCTTGAGTATGTGAGGTTCTGATTTTATCCAAAAACCTATCCCTTTATATAGACTTTCTTAAAGATAAAGAAAATCTAGTAAAAGTAAGATTTTTCGATATTTTAACTAAGTAACTTCCCAAAGGAATTTTGCTGTGAAATTTAACCACGTGTCAAGGATGGATATTATGAATTTTCTGAAGTGGAATCGGATTTTTTAAATGTTGGAATTTTTAGATTGAATTTCTTGTCAGATTCAGTCAGAAATTGCTAGAAAATTATTGGAAATTTGAAAATCAAAATTCCAACGCCATTATGCTTAAAATGTCATCCTCTATCATGGGTTAAAATATCAAAGCATTTCGAGCTGATTCGGGCACCCTTTGGAGGAGAGAGAAAGCCTATAGGAGATCTCAAAAGCCTTAAAAATTACGAAAATGCCCCTGACAATGACGAAACTGCTCCTCAGGACCTGGAATACGCCAATCGAGCCGGAATCCCTCATTACCCGATCAAATATCCCTCACGACACCAAAACCTTGCAGACCCTAACCAGGGGGGTCAAAATTTTGGGTATAACAGATTGCCCCCCGTCAACGGACTTTGTAACGAATGTGAAAAGTCTGGTTGATGCTTGAGTGGTGCCCCAAAATTTTGGACTCCACAGAATCCTCCACGTTGTATGAAACCGGGTTAACGATGCCCAGCTACTCGGAGGCGCTAACTACCTAAGCTACAAAGCATTGTCGAGCTATTCAAGGCACTGACTACCTAAGCTACAAAGCATTGTCGAGCTATTCTAAGGCGCTGACTACCTAAGCTACAAAGCATTGTCGAGCTATTCTAAGGTGCCGACTACCTAAAGGTAATAATGAAGTGATGTCAGACTATTCTAAGGTGCCGACTACCTATAAGGTGATATGATGTCAGCTATCCTAAGGCGTTGACTACCTAAAATGATGATATGCTGTCGAGCTATTCTAGGTGCTGACTACCTAAAGTGATGAAAATGATGTCAAGCTATTCTAAGGCGTTGACTACCTGAAATGATGATATGCTGTCGAGCTATTCTAAGGCGCTGACTACCTAAAGTGGGTGAAAATGATGTCAAGCTATTCTAAGGCGTTGACTGCCTAGGATGTGAAAACTGGATGCAAATGCAAGAATGCTGAAATGCTAATGATGCAAATGATGCTGATGCTGATGATGCCGATGATGATGATGCTGATGATGCTGATGATGATGATGCTGATGATGCTGATGATGGGATGATGCTGATGATGCTCGGATGCTTCTGGGGGACCAAAACCCGTGCCGATGCTCCTGGCTGGACCCAATGTGGACTTATTGCCATCGCCCCCCAAGCCGGTGTGCAGGGATAACTCCTGGTAAAAACCCTGGGGACTTATTGCCTTTGCCCACCATTCGTTGATCCCAAAAACAAGTTGACATCGCAAAAGGAGGATTTATTGCCATCACCTCGCCAACTTTCCGTCGCCAGGTCTGTGACGCGCCTGGGTAATGCAGCTAGGTCTTATGACGAGCCCATATGAATGAGATGAATGCAATGTGTTTGATGAGAGTGGGTAAGCTAAAGGTAATGCTAGGTCTTACTACGAGCCTAAGGGGATGCAGCTAGGTCTTATGACGAGCCTAAAGGGAGGTTCTAGGTCTTATGACGAGCCTAAGGAATGCATCTAGGTCTTATGACGAGCCTAAAGGGTAGTTCTAGGTCTTATGACGAGCCTAAGGGAATGCAACTAGGTCTTATGACGAGCCTAAAGGGAGGTTCTAGGTCTTATGACGAGCCTAAAGGTTGGATCTAGGTCTTATGACGAGCCAAAGGGTAGTTCTAGGTCTCATGACGAGCCTAAGGATGGTTCTAGGTCTTATGACGAGCCTAAAGGTTGGATCTAGGTGAAGGTGAATCAAGTGTATGATGGGCCCAAAAGAATGTAGAAGGATTTGGGTTTATGCCAAACCTGGAGATGGTGGGGCTCAAGACGGGCCTGCGGATGTTTGAGTGTGAAGGTAGGGCTTAGGAAGGGCCTGAGGAAATTTGATGTGGAGGGAGGTGGGCTTAGGACGGGCCTGTGGAACTTTTGATGAGGAGGTAGGGCTTAGGACGGGCCGTGGAAATTTGATGTGGAGGTAGGGCTTAGGACGGGCCTGTGTGATATGAGGAGGGTTTGATCCTTTGGATTTTGGAATTTTGGGACTCAATCAGTGTCATTGTTGCAATTGTTGGGACCAACAATTGCCCCCAGTATGTTTCCTTAAGGCAATCTGAGTTTTTTCAGGATTTTATGGCAATCGATCGGAACGATCGATTGCCCCCAGTATTTTCTTTGATTAATCGCACAAACAAGTCTCACTCTCACAAGGTCAGGGTTTATCTTGAAGTGGTGCTTTCTATCCTACACTCAAAGTGTTTAATATTTGCAATCGTGCTCCCTTTTGGGTCAAGGCATCTCAACCATTGAATTTGATATTTGTTCGATTTACGCGCTCAACCTGTTACTTTCACGTGACTGGATACACAACTACTAAGTCGGAAGTCTTTGAGCTTGTAACGTGGCTATGGGGGTGTGATGAAATGACAACAGGATAACGAGGAATGTTTAGGATATGTGGAGCTTCAAAGATGACCAAAGCTGCAACTTGCACCGTCTCTTGGACTTGTCTTCTTTGCCTTGAAGTAGTTTGGCTACTTCGTGATTACTTAGCTTATAAACTTGGACTTGGAACTTTTGGATTGTTCCTTGCATCTTCTTTCTTTTCCCGATTCTGGGTTTCTTCGAGGCTTTTCAGGTTTGCCTTTCTTTGAATTTCCTTTCCTTCGGGGTTCTTGTGTTTCCCGGCTTTGAACCTTGAGAGCTATTTTTGATGTTGGCTCATTTGGATCCTGTGTCACTGGGACCATTTGCGGATCGTTTCGTCATGCTGGTAGCAATTTTGTTTCCTTGGACTTATGAAGTTGCTGTCCAAAAGTCGGGCTCCTTGCTTCCTTGGTCACCGGGTCGGTTATTCGTCATTGGCTGGCTTATTTGTGGAGCTTAGTAGTATTGGAAAGAGGTCATATACGAAAAGCTCAGCGGGGGTGCCTAGGGTTTAATGCCTGGGTTTATAGGCTTTTGGCTGTGTGGCTGCTGTACCTAGGTGCTTCGTCATCCCTAATAGTTGTGTATCCTTTCTTTGTTACTTTTTACAGGTTTAAGCGTAAATTACAAAATATCTCCTTCGATCGGAGTCATGCCGCTTGCCTTACCTTTGAATGTGACCTCTCTGGAGCCGTGTAAAAATGACACGCTCTTTCGCTCTTGGTTTACCGCTCAAGGCACTCTCGCGAAATGTTCACTCAGAGACTTGTTTGCGCATTAAACAAAAGAAAAATAAACATTATCGCTCCTTAACTCAGATTGCCCCCAGTATCGTTGTGGGGTTTTTTTCTCGACAAGCCTTTGAATACCCAAGTTATTTTGAGGAGGGGTGATTACATGTGTGAGGATGGTGGTGAGTAGCGAGGGGTGATTGCTGAGTGATATATTTTTGCGTTTTTTTTTGCGTGTGCGTTCACATGAACGGAAGTATACTCATTAGGACACGAATCAAAGAAGAAATTTTATTGATAAACAAAAGAAGTAACAACGACATTGAGTACCAACTAAAAGGGAGAAACCACTAAACTAGCTAAAGAACTAAAAGAAAAGACAAAACAAATGCTACGCAAAACAACTAAAGAATAATAAAGACCCCGAATGACCCCAAAGCGGAAGTAAATGACTAACTACCCCTAATCCATGACCTATTCTTCAAGGAACATCCAATCAGGCATCACTTTCTCCTCCGCTGCTTTTACCGTACCCTGTAAACATGGGGAACATGAGCACATGAATAAAGATGATAGTTCAATTGCTGAAATGAAAGATGGGTCCACTAACGCCACCAAGTCCTTGACGACCAGGATTCGCTGCTGGATGGAGATAGAACGTCTGGGATTCCTTGGAGATCCTTGCCAAGGCCCTTACTCTCTTGATAACCATACTTCTCCATGATAACCTTCCCTGGCCCAACCTTGAGTTTCTGAAGAGAAGTTGGGTCAGACTGCTCCGGAACAACACTGAACCTGCTCAGATGGGACGAGCCCTCCTCTTCAACCATGCAAACAGGCAACTCCTTCTGATGTGGTTCACCTCACGATATGAACCTTCCCGTCCCTTTGAACTTCAAACATTGATGCACCGTAGAAGGGACGGCCTTCAAATCTTGAAGGAAATCCCGTCCCAGAATCAGGTTGAAAGAATGGGGAATTTGCAGAACCAAGAACTTCACTGGATGAACAACGTCCCAAACTTAAGTGGAAGATCCAATAGGCCGAACACATGCCTCGGGTTATCATCATACCCCCGTAACACTATTTGGCAGGATTCAAATTTGTCATAACCCATACCCTCTGCCACTTTCAGAGGGCAGATGCTAACGTCTGCTCCTGTGTCAATGAGAACTTTTGGCACCTTGAAGGCCCCGCACCAAACAGTAATATACAATGCTTTTCCCGAGTGCTCGGAGATCTCGTTATCGTGTGTAAAATTGATCTCTTCTTCCTGCTTCTGCCAAAGTGCCGCAACCATTCTTCCGGGGCTAAACTCTCCTCTGGCCCACCAAATGTTTGGCAATGGCCCGTCGGTGTTCTGGCGAGATCGTAAGCAAAGACCAGATGGCCATGGGATAGTTGTTGCCTTCAGCTTCTGAAGCAGTTCTCATTCACCTGGAATTTCTTCAGCACCGGGGAAGACAACATTCGCTCTTCCCCCTCTGATGGCTTTTCAGGCGACCCGTAATGCTTGCCTGACCGAGTAATGTGAGCATTTGCTGGGACAAAGCTGACCGTGGACGTGGGCTCCGTCTGCCCCTCGTGCTGGCTTTTTGTCATCCCAAAAAACAGTAAAGGCAGCGCACTGAACTTCGGACTCTGGGATCTCGAGGTCATCCAAACGTTGATACCCTGATCGATGAGGTCTTGGATCCGATGTTCCAGTGCTTTGCAATCATTAGTATCATGTCCCGCTAGCTGATGGTACCTGCAAAATTGACTGAGCCTGTTCCCCTTTCGTGTCTCTCCATGGCGAGGAATGAGCGGTTGTATTAGCCCTTCATCCTGCAGCTCCTCAAAGGCCTGGCTTAAGGGACAAACAATGGGTGTGGAACTCCTTTCAGTTTTGTGGGGAAGCTCCGGCTCCAGGGTTACAGTCTGGATTTTCCCTTCTTGGGCCAATAACAAAATTTTAGACCTCAGATTACGACAATCATTTGTGGAGTGGCTGTGAGTAGGTGGAAACGGCAGAACCTGTTCGGGATATGCCCCCAGACGCCGCCCACGAAACCGCGGGGCTTTAAGTTGAACTAAACCCCGCCCTAGAAGTATTCTCAGAATCTGACTCTGCGGCTGCTGTAGATCCACAATGGGCACCTGTGCGGCCTGCCCTTGTTGCAGCCCCTGTTTCTCCGTTGACTCGATCCCTTTCTCACTGGGGGCCAGATCTAATGGGATGATTCCCCCGAGAGCATGAATGAGGGCTCTCGCTTCCTTGCAGCCGACACGAACCCTGAGCTTAGCTCCTCCAAAGCACTTCTGTGTACAAATTCTAACTCAGCTAGTTTCCCTATCAAATCCGCGAGCAGGGCACCTCGATCGTTAACTCCAGACGACATCCTAGCTGTAAGGGGTGTTGCCTGTTTTAAGCAGAAATAAGTCAGCATTGCGGGAGTGAGACCGGGACTAAACTTAGGAACTCAGGCCGAGGACTAGTGCGCCGCAATGAATGCCAGACCCTCCGAAATTTTGGGAGAGTCCGTTCTGGACCACACTTTTGGGTTACAAGATTCGTTGGTCCTACGAGTGGGTTTTGCAAGGATCAGGCTTGTAACAAGAATCAACTTAGAGGATTTTTTTTTGTTTTGGGGTGATCGAAGTATTTGGACCATGAAAACCCCTTTAAATGTTTCATTTGGGCTAAAAGAGATTGATGTTATCGATGCAGACATTGGGCCTGAAGCCCAGGAGAAAGAGAACATATGCACAGAAGTCTTACGTAAGGTGGTAATGCAAATGCCCTCACAAGATGACTCAGTCCAACAGGTATAGATCGATCCGGAGAGGTGCTTGGGGGGGCGGCGGGCCCAGGTCACCACAAAGGAATGGGGCTTGCACGCTATTCTCTTTGGGCCACCCCACTTTTTCACATCACCTAAAGGTGTGCGTCTACGGTCGGGTCTTTGACTGACCAAACAATGGGCTTGGTAAGGGTACTGCCAGGAAAATGCTTGGGGCTAAAGCCCAGGTATTAAGGGGGTGTGGTTAGACGACACCCTCCTCTTTTCCCCCACTTATTCACATCACCTAAAAGGTGTGAGTCCCTGACAGGGGACCCTCAAACGGGTCCCGGGGTGAAATCGGTTTGCGTGGACCCTCGCTCTCATATGATGCAAGGGTGCAGGAATTAAAGTGCGCACAGAGGTAAACAAACAATGTAATAAAGCCATAAATAAACATTTTTCAAGTTAAGCCCTCTTTCTTAAAATCAAACAAGTTAAAATTAAGAAGTTTTTCCCCAGCAGAGTCGCCAGTCTGTGAGCCTCGATTTTAAACCCTATCCTATGTGGATTAAAGCTGATTAGGATCTAATCGGGTTTTAGGTCCACCTATAACCTAAGATTAATAACTATGTCATAAAACAATAATTATTTAAACCTAAGCTAGCTCACTGGAACCTATTATGAGTCGCCACCTAATTTTAACCTAGATCAAATTAGGAAAGGAGAGTTCGGGTTCGGGGGCTTGATATTCGACTTTATTAGGGTTCAATACTTTCATTACCCTTCCTAGGTCGTTTTTCCTCTACTTGGTTTATTTACGGCTTACTACAAAGTCGTTTTTAACCTAAGTGCGTGCTTCTGTTTTTTTTTTGTTTCTAGCATTTTTTGACAGAAAATTAAGTGAAACTGAAAGCTACCTAAACTAGGGTTTCGGAGGCAGAATTAGGTCAAATTTTGCTTACGTCCGTAGCCACGGACCCCATGTCCGAGACCACGGACCCCAGTTAACCTAAACTATACAGAAGAGTCGAAATAAAGAAAAAACAAAATTTGCTGGGTCCGGGCCTCGGACAGCAGGCTGTCCGTGGGCCCGGACATTATCGGAAAACCTAAATTTTGAATTTTTTAAATCCCGTCCCGTCCGCCGTCCGTGGGTGTCCGTGGTCTCGGACACGCGTCCGAGGTCCCGGACCATAGGTCCGAGGTCAGGACCACCCACGGACAGGGGTTTTCAGAAGGTTCCCAAGGGTGTTTTGAGCTCAAATTTTATGGGTGTGTAGCCTGAAAGGTTTACAAGTCGTTAGTGATCGAAAGTTTTCATTTGAAATCGAATTAAGCACGAAACTTGGTAAACAAGTTATTGGACAGAAGCTTGAATAAACAGCAATACAGAAGCCTACGAAGGTTAGTTTGAGCCCAAATTTCAAGGCAAGACAGACAATACCGTGGAGAATTAGGGAAGCTGAGTTTCTACCTGTTTTACCTTCGGATTCACAACGTTTCTTCACACCGGGATTCGTCGAGTGCTCCGTTGATTGCAGACCCGAAAGGACTTCGTACCAAGCTTCTGGTTGTTGGTTGTTCTTACTGTTCTTCACGTTTTGGTGGTGTTTTTATGGGGTTTTGATGATTATTGGTGCTTTGGGAATTGGAAAACGTGTTTACATGATGATTTCGGGGGATTTTCGGGATGATTTGGGTGGCCGGTGTTGGAAACGTGAGAGAGAGAGAGGAGGCTGCCTTTTCTGACTCTCTAGGGTTCTTGAGTATGTGAGGTTCTGATTTTATCCAAAAACCTATCCCTTTATATAGACTTCTTCAAGATAAAGAAAATCTAGTAAAAGTAAGATTTTTCGATATTTAAACTAAGTAACTTCCCAAGGGAATTTTGCTGTGAAATTTTAACCACGTGTCAAGGATGGATATTATGAATTTTCTGAAGTGGAATCGGATTTTTTAAATGTTGGAATATTTTTAGATTGAATTCTTGTCAGATTCAGTCAGAAATTGCTAGAAAATTATTGGAATTTGAAAAATCAAAATTCCAACGCCATTATGCTTAAAATGTCATCCTCTATCATGGGTTAAAATATCAAAGCATTTCGAGCTGATTCGGGCACCCTTGGAGGAGAGAGAAAGCCTATAGGAGATCTCAAAAGCCTTAAAAATACGAAATGCCCCTGACAATGACGAACTGCTCCTCAGGACCTGGAATACGCCATCGAGCCGGAATCCCTCATTACCCGATCAAATATCCCTCACGACACCAAAACCTTGCAACCCTAACCAGGGGGGTCAAAATTTTGGTATAACACCCGCGTCGTGCGTCGAGAAAGAGGGATCATCTCTAGACCCCAGGATGTGCTCCACAAATAGTTGATCCTCCAATCCCGGTGTCAATGCGTCAAGAAAAGGGGGTCATTAGACACCATAGTGGGTGTCATTAGAAGTCCTCTATAGTTAAGAGGTGTTTTCCCTTTATGTAGTTCCTTTGTTTTGTTTATGTGTTAGTTCGTTGTGTTTCATCTCAAGTTTCATCAACGAGAAGGGACTACACTACTGTGTGCGCGCAAGTAATATGCAACATGATATATAACAAGCATATAAGCAGTCACAACAAGCAATCCAATTTCATGCTTTAGTCTTATGGTCATTGTCAAACAAGGCACACAACACACAGCCCTGTAACACGGCAACATACGGACCACACATATCCAGACCTTATAATAGTTTGTCACAATACTTGCACAAGGGTTCCCCGCTGCTTGTGGGACTCACTCCAGTAATGATTATTCGAACGGGTTAGATCGTTCGATCATGCGTTTTGTTCGTAGTTCTATTCATGATGCTTGGCCGAGTCTTAAGTGTTATAGTTGCCAATGTTGGACCTGCTTTATCCGTTTGGTTTGGATCCATTGTTTTAGCCAAGCAAGTACATTTAAGGTAACTCGAACTTGCCCCAATATAATCTCTCGTACTCTCTGAGATTATTCCTAATTACCTTTCGAATATCTATAAGTAAGCAATCATTTTGGTTCTTTGATCATGTATAATTCTAGACCTTATATTATAAATCCTTCATAGGTCAACCCTATTGGTTACGGTTTTTTACTAACAACTAAGGAGTACATCTCCACTTCTATGCTCATTAACTTGGTTATTTCCTTCTTAGTTCACCAAAGATTTAGTTTCAAACTGCCTAAACTGTACCCCTTTTACTAGGCATCTTGGCACGGTTTTACATCATAACCAATTCTAATGTGGTACTGAAAGGGAAGAAATGATACCAGACCAAAGCAGGACACGTAGAGCATCTGGCCACTTTGGCCGGATGAGATTAAAAGAATATACGACATCCGCCGCCGCTCTAGCCGGATGAAGTTAGAGGCTTATAGAACATCCGGCCGCCTTGGCCGGATGGAGATGGGAACACATAGAGCATCCGGCCGTTTCTAGCTGGATGAAAGTAAGACTTAGATAAAGCAAAGCACTGTATGACCGATCACTTGTAGTAAGTCTAAGGTACCAGGAAAGGGTAGAATTGTACTTAAACGTGTAAAATACAGGCTGGCACCCAGAGGACCAGGCCCGAAAAACTATAAATAGGGGTACACCCCCCATGGAATGAGACACGGCGATTTTGGCAATCAAACTCGCACTCGATTCTAACAGAAGCTCTCTCTCTCCTTCTCTACCTTCGTGAAACTCTGTGACCGAAACCAGAACTCTGTGACCGAAACCAGGTAAAGTAGGATAGAAGGTTAGATCGAACCGTACTAGGATGGATGTACTGTTGCATTGGGATCAAACTTGGTCGCGTTTGGATAGACTTACTGTTTCATTTGGCGCCGTCTGTGGGAAACGAACAGCAAGAAGCAACCACGAGACCCACACTAGAAGCAGGGAAGTAATCTACGGCGATTCATAGTGTAAATCCTAAAGTAACTAATGACGTTTTTTGCAGGATCGAAACACGAGAGATGGCTCCGAGATCAAAGAAAGCACTGAAGAAAGTCACGAAGAGAACGATCGCTCGAACAAAACCGCTCTAAGGAAGGAATGAGTTCGGAGATGCCAGAGGCCATCTCCAAAAAGGACCTCGAGGACTGCTAAAGGGGTTGGTCAGATCCATTGATGAAAAAATCGTAGAAGAAATGAGACCTTGCAGCAGGAACTGATGCAAAGGGACGAGGAGTATCAAAGAAAGTGGGACGAAATGACGGAAGCCATTGAGCAACTGAAAAACAGAGACTCTAGAGGCAGCAATGGCGAAGAAGCAGGATAGAAAACACAATTCAATCGTTGATGAAGGAGAGATGGGAGGAAGATGATCAGATAGATATAGAGTATAACCCCTTCTCGGAGCGAATAAGAAAGGCCAAACTCCACGCCGCACTTTGTCGCCCCGACATTGAGAAATACGACGGGACTGGAGATCCCGCCCAGCATATCAAAAGTTCATGTTTGCCATGAACACTCAGGGGATTAGTTCCCTCGCCCTCTGCAATCTGTTCCCCGGAAGCTTTTCAAGAGAGCATTGGGATGGATCTCCACGAGACCGCCACAGTCCATTACGAGCTTCAAGCATTGACCAGATTTTTTCAGCCAGTACTTCCTGCTAGTAAGAAGGTCACAAAGGGGAGACAATAGAATTTGGACGTTAAGCAGCGAAAGGGGAAACCGTGAAGGAGTACGCAGAACGCTTCCACAAAAAGGTTGCGAAATCGATGATGTAGACGAGAAGATCTTGATTAAGGCCTTTGGAATGGCCTGGCTCAGCCTCGGCTCGCTGGAAAAATCGCGACAAAAGCGCCAAGACTCATGGAGAATTAGCTGAAATGATCCATGATTTTTTGAAATCTGAGTTAGCTGAGAACAAGGCTAGAGAGCTGGCAGATAGCTTCAAGCCACAGGAGCACCAGAGAAGAAGGAAGGACTCGGGGGAAATGCCGGAAGAGGAGGGTCGAGGTACAAGCCATATTACGGCAAGTCAACCGCCGGATCTTCCTCTCAGGGGTCGCAGCATCAGGGGCAAGGGCTATTGTTACATTGACCCAGGGAAATATGCCGCTGCAGTAAGAGAGGGATACCTGCCTCCGCCAAGGAAGCCGCCGCAGGGAGAAATTCCGGTTGCATTCTGCGAATTCCATGGAAATCGCAGTCATCGGACTGTAAACTGTGCTACCCTGGCCAAAGAGCTCCGAGCCATTGAGAGAATAAGAAGAAGGGAAGCAACAGGCCGGAACGCAGAGGCAGTATGGCGGTCAATAGAACAACGCCCAGAATGCATCACACGGACGGCAGGAGGAAAGAGGCTCATCCCAGGCTTAACCCCGCAAGTCGGTGGGTATGATAACAGGTCTGTAAGAAAAATAAAGATTCTTCCCTTTTTCGGTTCAGACAAAGGGCTTCTCAGGAAGCAAGGATAGTCATAGGTTGTTTTCCTAAGAATCAAGCATAAGATTGTCAAAATCCCTGTTACAAAATAAAAGAGAGTAGAATCTTCATTTTTGTGCATTTCGTTTACAGCGTACATTTTCCCCGCATTCTGGTTATAGCAAAAACCCCCTCTTTTCTAAAAAGGGAAGAAAAAGAAGACTAACAAAACTTTCCTTTAAGAAAACTCACAGGCTGTTTTCGGAGGTAGGACCACTACTCCTAACGAAAGAAAAAGCAATCTTCACCAAGTGCCTCAGGAGCTCCCAGAAAGGAAGGTTGCCAAAGAGAGAAAGCTTTCCTCCAATTTTTCTTCTCCGACGAAGATGAAGATGGAGTCCTATATCCACACAACGATCCCTTGTCATTCGTGCCAAGTAAACGATCGGATGATGGAAGGAATCCTAATCGATAGTGGGGCCGGAGCAAATGTCATATCAGGAGCCGAAGCAGTTAAGAAGCTGGAGGTACCTGAGGACCAGATCAAGCCTTATTCGGCGGTCCTAGGAGGATTTGTGGGAGGTGTCTCTACCACGTCTTCCGGCAGTATAGACTTCACAATGACCCTGGGCCAAGGAGATGAGAGAGAACAGAGAACAGAGAGGCTCACAGCTTTATTGTGCCAGGTCTTTCTGGATATAACATGTACCTCGGGAGGCCAGGAATCAATGCTTTCAAAGCCATCCACAGCACTCATCATTTAAAAATGAAATACTTAACCTCAGGTGGGAAAGTAGTCACGATAAGAGGAAGCCAAAAAATGGCCCGAATGTGTGAAGTCCGTATCATGGACAGCCTTCCTAGTGAGGAAGTGGTCAAAACTGTGGGATCAGACAAGGAGTCAAGGGGAGGCTACCTTCCTCCTCAGGGCCGGATCAGGAAGAGGAAGAATGTCGAACAGCCCAAGATCCCCCCAGAGAGGTACATTTAAAATCTGACCCTTCTAAATTCTTTAAAATAGGAACTGCGTTTGACAGTGGAGAGCAAACTCACTTAATGAGGTTCCTGGAAAAAAGAAGGGCAACATTCGCTTGGAGCACGGACGAGATGCCTGGTATAGACCCAAGCGTTATCCGGCATGAGCTCAGGGTGGACCCTAAGCATCCGGCGGTCAGGCAAAGGAAAAGGGTAATAGGAGAGGAAAGAGATTTAGCCGCACGAGCCGAGGTCCAAAAACTCCTCAAAGCAGGATTCATCAGGGAGGTTGCATATCCACGCTGGTTGGCTAATGTTGTCATGGTAAAAAAAGCAAATGGAAAATGGAGAATGTGTGTGGATTTCACAGATTTAAATAAGGCATGTCCTAAGGATTTTTATCCCCTGCCATCAATAGATAGATTGGTAGTCTCAACTGCCCAGAGTTCTGTGTTAAGTTTTCTAGATGCTTTCTCCGGCTATAATCAAATAAAAATGAAAGAAGACGATTCAGAAAAGACTTCCTTCATTACTTCAGCTGGAACATTCTGTTACAAGGTAATGCCTTTCGGCCTAAAGAATGCAGGGGCCACTTTCCAACGAATGATTGACAAAGTGTTTTGTCAGCAAATTGCTCGAAATGTGGAAGCTTACGTTGATGATATAGTTGTTAAAAGTCCGTCAAAAGAACAACACATGAAGGATTTGGAAGAAACATTCAACACTCTGGACAGATACCAAATCAAGCTGAATCCAGAAAAGTGTGTGTTTGGTGTAACCAAGGGGAAGTTTCTTGGGTTTATTGTTGGACAGCGGGGTATTGAAGTTGATCCGGAAAAAAGTCAGGCCATCCTCAACCTCTCCCCTCCAAGAAATATCAAAGATGTCCAAGCCTTGAATGGGAGACTCACGGCGTTAAGCAGATTTTGCTCCAAGCTGCAGGAAAAATCAATCCCGTTCTTCAATATCCTGAGGAAGAACAGCAAGTTCCAATGGGGACAAGAGTGCATAGATGCATTCGAAAAGATCAAAGAAATGCTTCGGGACTTGCCTAAGTTGGGTGTACCCGCCCAGGCCAGGATCTCTACCTTTACTTATCCGCGACAGACTGGGCAGTCGCGGCTGTCCTGATTATGGAAGAAAAAAGGGAAATACCAGTCTATTATACTGGCAAAATTTTGAGTCCAACAGAGGGACGATATACAAATATAGAGAAAATCTTGTTTGCGTTAGTGGTGGCATCAAGGAAATTACGGCCCTACTTTCAGTCGCATCGAATCTTTGTCAGAACCAACTGGCCACTCAAACAAATAGCTAACAATCCAAACGCCTCCGGCCGGATGGTGAGCTGGACAGTGGAACTAACACAATATGAAATCCACTTCTTACCCAGAACAGCGATTAAGGCACAGGCCTTGGCGGACTTCATAACGGAGACAAACTTTGCAAAAGAAGAGAAACAGCTCCAAAACTCATACACCATCCTGGTTGACGGAGCCCGATGCAAAAGTGGAGCAGGAGCCGGAATAGTAGTGCAAACGCCGGATGGACAAAATCTAAATTATGCCTTCCGGCTAGATTTCGATGTCACCAACAATGAAGCTGAATACGAAGCCCTCATCTGGGGCTTGGAGGTGGCTACCGCCCTAGGGGCAACAGCAATTGGAAGTATACTCAGATTCAAGTGTTGGTAACGAGACCAGCGACAACATCTATGAGGTCAAAGAAGAAAAGCTATGGAAGTACTTGCTCAAAGTCCAGGAACTGAAAGCGAACTTCCAAAGATGTGAGTTGAAGCATCTCCCTCGTGAGGAAAATATTGAAGCCGATGCCTTGGCAAAGTTGGCAAGTATGGCCGAAAAAGTACCCAATGAGGTATGGTTGGAAGTCAAGGCTACATCAAGCGTAGACGGGGCTCAAGTGTTTACCCTAGAACCAAATGATAAAGTAGAGTCTTGGATGACCCCGATCATAGACTACATCCGGCAGGGAAAGTTGCCGGAAGAGGAAAAAGAGGCCAGGACAGTAAAAAGGCGGGCTGCATCATTTTTTATTGAAAATAACCAGCTCTATAAGCGATCTTTTGCGAGGCCAGCATTAAAATGTGTTACCACGGCCGAAGGGGCAGAACTAATAAAAGAAGTGCATGAGGGGATCTGTGGGAATCACCAGGGAGAAAGAACCACAACCCACAAAATCTTGAGGCTTGGATACTTTTGGCCGAAAATGATGGAGCATTGCAAAGAGCATATACAAAAATGCCGCAAGTGTCAGGAGCATGGGAACAAAATACATACTCCTCCGGCAGAACAAAAATCCATTCTCTGCCCGATTCCCTTTGCTATGTGGGGGTTGGACATTGTGGGGCCATTTCCGGAGGCCTCGCCAGGGAGATTCAAATTCATGTACGTTGCCATTGACTACTTCACAAAGTGGGTCGAGGCAATGCCCACTATCTCCATCACGGCCAGGAAATCACAAGAGTTCATCTGGAAGTATGTGGTGTGCAGGTTTGGCATACCAAAGGCAATAATAACTGATAATGGAGCACAGTTCAATTGCGAAAGCTTCCGGGAATTCTGTGAAGAATGGAAGATCGACTTAAGATTTGCATCAGTGGCTCACCCTCAGGCAAATGGGCAGGTCGAGAATGTGAATGGGCAAATAGTAAAAGCAGTAAAAAAGAAACTTGACGAGAGAAAAAAGGAAAGTGGGCAGAATTGCTACCCCAGGTCCTTTGGTCATACAGAACAACGGAAAGGGGGCCGACAGGAGAGACGCCTTACAGGCTGACTTATGGATTGGAAGCTGTCATTCCGGCGGAAATTGTGGTGCCATCCATAAGGTGGGAATCATATGATGAAGAAGTCAACAGTCTGGGAGTACAGGACCACCTTGACCTTCTCGAAGAAACTAGGATGGCCGCCGCAGTAAGAATGGCAAAAGATAAATCCAAGGTAGAGCGATATTTCAACCAAAGGATAAAGGAGCGAAGTTTCGCCCCAGGAGAGTTAGTTCTCCGAGAAGTTAAACAGCCCAAGAAGCTGGAACCTCAATGGGAAGGACCATACATCATACACCAGAGGACGGGACGAGCTTCATACCGCCTGAAAAATGGTGAAGGGTACGAATTGCCGCATTCTTGGCATGGAGAATGTCTAAAAAAGTTTTATGTGTAAAATTTACGATTCTTCAATAAAAAGTATGATTCTTTGAAAAGAATTGAAAGTAAGCACCGGCCAACGAGCCGCAGGCTATCATGCCTTGAAAGAAAAAGAAAGCACCGGCCAACGAGCCGCAGGCTATCATGCCTTGAAAGAAAAAGAAAGCACCGGCCAACGAGCCGCAGGCTATCATGCCTTGAAAGAAAAAGAAGCACCGGCCAACGAGCCGCAGGCTATCATGCCTTGAAAGAAAAAGAAAGCACCGGCCAACGAGCCGCAGGCTATCATGCCTTGAAAGAAAAAGAAAGCACGGCCAACGAGCGCAGGCTATCATGCCTTGAAAGAAAAAGAAAGCACCGGCCAACGAGCCGCAGGCTATCATGCCTTGAAAGAAAAAGAAAGCACCGGCCAACGAGCCGCAGGCTATCATGCCTTGAAAGAAAGAAAGCACCGGCCAACGAGCTATCATGCCTTGAAAGAAAAAGAAGCACCGGCCAACGAGCCGCAGGCTATCATGCCTTGAAAGAAACATCCGGCCAACGAGCCGCAGGTATCAGCCTTGAAAGAAACATCCGGCCAACGAGCCGCAGGCTATCATGCCTTGAAAGAAACATCCGGCCAACGAGCCGCGCTACATGCCTGAAAGAAATCGGCCAGCAGGCTCATGCCTGAAAGAAAATCCGCCAACGAGCCGCAGGCTATCATGCCTTGAAAGAAACATCCAGCCAACCTAGGCGTCGGCCAAACAGACCGCAGTTTCCTATACCCCATATCCTAAAAATTCGGCTAAGAATCATAAGATGAACACACATCGAAAGAAAAAAAAGATCCGGCCGGAAAACCGTAGGCCCATCATGTTATAAAGAATAAAGGCCAAGGCTGGCTTAACTTGCTTAAGATAGTCGTACGAACACCGTTAAAAGAAAGAGAAAAAGATGTCACCACAATAGGAAACTTGGCTAAAAAAAAAGAACTCCGGCGGATAAAAATATGGATTATATTCCTCCCAGTGTGGGGGTGAAAACAGATACAAAAGTATGATCATTCGGCAAGACAAAAAATACATGCCGAAATAAGAACTTATCTAAAAAAAAAACTTCTTCTATTCTATCTTTTCTGCAGCTACTCTATCACCACTGCCGGCCACGCTCTCGTCAGATTTGGTCTTCTTAGAGAGATGTTGCATCCCTCCGGCGGATGGCAGGATGTTGCTTCCGGCTGGAAGGAATGAGACTTGGTCAGCACCAAAACACGTCTCCCCAGGGGTGCGGCAGAACCTCTCAAGTTCCGAAAAGAAGTTGGACTTCTGGGCAACAGCCTTGAACTCCAGCTTGTTGTACAAATCATCATCCAACAACTCTCCTTTCTTGAGAGAGTGATCCGAGACGATCTCCTGGCAAATGTCAACTATCCGGCGGCACTGAGAAGCAAAGGACTCCTTTAGATGAGCATTGATAGTGCCTTGCCTCTGCACCTCCTCCTGAGATTGCCGAGAAAACGATTTAAGCCTGGCCATCTGAGATTCAAGAACCAGGACTTGGGCTCGGTACTTGTCACGTTCACAATTGGCAGAAGACAGCTCCTCCTTTGCACGGGCTATCCGTCTACTCAGCTGGGTGACGTGCTTCAGTAAGTTGGCAGCACTCATGCCTGGCCGGAACCAAAAAAAAAATAAGAAGAAAAGAGGGCCAAAAACAAAGGAGGAAAAAGTTGAAGGCTTGAAAGTTTACCATGACCTAATGGCTCAGAACTCTCGGCTTGAGAGCAAGACTTAGCTTCCTCCAGCTCTCTCACTTTCTTTCCAGCCTCGCCCTCTCTTCTATCAGGGCGGCTTTATCCGCAACAAGAGTTTTCTTCTCTTCTTCCAAAAGAGAACAATCCCGGAGCAGAGACTGCTTCTCTTGATTAAAGGAAGACTTAGACTGCTCTTCCAGCGCGGCCTTCTTTCCAACAGGCAGTCAAGTTCCTGCATAAGCTTCTCTTTTTCTTTCACAAGAGCTTCATTCTCGCGTTCAAGGGCTTGCTTCTCCAGCCCTAGCGCTCCAGCCTCCTGCTTGAAAGAGTTCCCCTCCTGATAGAAAAAGGCCTTCTCGGCCTGAAGTTTGGTTACCTCACTCTGAAGATTGTTCACTTCGCTCCGGTGCATGGAGCGTACCTGATCCAGCATAATGTCCAGGTCAAAGAAGAGCAAAATTAGCTTATCCTTAAAGGGAAACGAGAAATGATTTCACACCTCTATCAAAGTGTTATCAGCCTCTTTGATCCGGCTTCTTAGAGAAAAGTTCTCTTCTCGGAGTTTCTTCAGCTGCAGCTCGTACTCGTCACGCTGGCGTTCGCATTCTCGCCGAGACAGCTGCAGGTCTTTATTGATTGCTTCAGTCCTCTCCTTTGCCTTGCAGTCAATCTCATATTCAACTGGTCAAGATAGGCGTCATGAGAAGAGCGGGACAACTTCAGTTCCTCTTCAACGTTGTTGGCTCGACTTTCTTCATAACGAAGCCTGGATTGAAGGTTACCAAAGTGAACCTCAGCACTTTGGGCCATGGACATCACCTAAATAAAGGGAATACACAAAGTCAGGGGAAAGCCAAAAATAAAACAAAAGAAACATGAGAATAACATACGTCCTAACCTGAAAGATTCCCCCCCACATCATGTCAAACACTTCATTTGCTGGGAGGGAATGCCGCATAATGGCATCAGCCCCCCCATCCCCGGCCCGCAACCTTTTTTAGTAGCAGTAAAGGTGGCGGAGGAGCGAAGATCCCGTCTGGATGGCCGGATCTCTTTATTGCCTCCTTCCAGACAGAGGAGTACTTGGCGGCTTCACAAGTTATTAAAGGAAGGGGGCGCCCGCAATGATAGAACCACCCTTCCTTTTGGGAGGGACCAGTATAAGACTCCTGAGCAGGAGGAGGGGGGGAAGAGGAAGAAGAAGCTATGCAATCCTCTCTCTGCTCACCCTGGGGCCCGGGGCCTTCCGGCAAAGGAGAAACTGTGTAGTCTTCCCTCTGCTTACTTCGAAACTCAGGATCCTCAGGCACCTGGCGATATTCCATCGCTCTACTCCGTGCCGCATCCTTGGCCGCAGCAACATCAATAGAGATTGAGGCCGGAGCCTCAGCATCGCCAGAGGTTTGTCCCTCTCCTGATGTCCCTGGCCGTGGGGCCTTCGGCTTTGATGTGTGTGGTTTTCTTTTTTAGTCTCTGCTTAACAGGTGCAGAGACTGTTGGGCAGTAAAAGCAAATCAGTACCAGAACACTCAAATATGCACAAAACTGGAAGCAAGAAGATGAAAAAGTGAAGAAAGGGAGCAGAGAACAAGAGAAAGTGACGAAACAACAAAAACCTTCTCCGGCTGGGGGATCAGAACGGAACCCGGATGCCTCCAGCGTATTCTCTTGGGCAGGATCTGAGGAAAAGTAACCGACAAGTCAGGGAACTGCTCGCAAATGGAGAGTTGGATGCCCAGACTCCCGCCCCGGGCGAGAGTCGAGGTCTAAACCAGAACCAGGGGTGAGAGGAAGGGACACACGGCGCCCAGACTGAGGGCTCGCGTGCCATGTACCTGACAGCCCGGCATCAGCACGATCAGGAGATTCCAGCCGTTTCTTTTTCTTTGAATGACCAGCTTGGTCATTCCTGGCTTCCTGCCTGGAGCGCTTCGCCGGAAGAGGGGCATTCTCCAGAAGCCGCTCGGCCGCATCAGTGGCCGCATCCAGTGTGTTGTAATAATTAATTACCTCGTCCCCATTTTTGAAGGTGACGAAGTTCCAGCTATGGAAGGGGCCGATCTTATCCCCCTTCTGGAAGAAATCTACATACAGCATATCCAAGCAATGAGGAAACCAACGGAGTGACAAAATTTATACTAAGGGATTAGGGACACTTACTGTGATACGTCTTCAAAGAAGACAAGCGTTCTTTTGTAAAGAACGTCTCGACAGTCGGTAACTTCTTATGTATCGCCCTCAGAATCTTTGAAATGGGCATCTCAGCCGGAGGGGTTGGGGGCTGATCAACTGACCTCTCCCGGCCTCAGCAGCGTATGGGACACCCAAGACTCGACCGGGCGGTGGAACGATGACGAACCACCGCGACCCCCACTCGTGAGCTTTCTTGTAGTCAAAGAGGGAGTATCCAGCCTTCGCAATAAGGGTTAGGCTCTCGGGATCCTTCCTGACTGTGAAAAATTGCACGAAGTCGGTACCTTCCGGCCGGATTTTGATATCCTCGCAAAGGGTAACAAAGGCGTGAAGATGCGAGATGGCCTTTGGGTGAAGATGAGCTAAAGAACAGCAGCGTCGAAGGAGGAAGCCCAACACAAAAGGGTGGGGGGAATGGTCAGGCCGGAACGAAAAAAGTCGGTGTAGACTACGTAACCACGGCCAAAATCGTCGTCGTTAGGTGAGAGTCGGGAGACGGCAGGAAAATCTGTGTGCCAAGTGGGGCGTCGACACCCCCAAGACAGTCGCAGAGGGAGGAGTATTTAAGAGAAGAGGGTAGGTTCGCGGTCAGATCGGATAAGGTTTTATGGGCTTTAGATACGAAGGACGAAAGCCGTCAGAAGACCGAGAACCTTGAATCGCTTCAATGGCGGGCGGAAATTTAGCAGCAAGCTTACTCTGTTTTGTGGAGGAGGAAGACAAGATTGTCGAGTTTGCAAGGAATCGAAGGATGATGGCAATAGAAGGCAAGGTAGCGCACGACGACAGAGAGGTGAGAGAAAGAAGAGCAGTCGAAATAAAGGGTTGGAGAGGAAAGAACTCAAAAAGTCGGGCTTTAAGGAAAAGTGTTCCCGCTCAAATAAATAATATATATATATGCGAGCAAAAGCCCCCTTTTTTTGCAGGGGAGAGAAAGAGCCGCACGCTTCCTAAAGACGCTACTGATGTCTCAGTCGAAAGAGAGGCCCTGCAAATTCTACGCCGACAACGGGCAAAAAATTCAAAAGAAGGTACGGGTCGGATTCGAGGCACGAGCTGTGCACATGGCCAAAAAAAAAAAAAAGAAGTTCCTTTTCTCCAAGAATGAAGAAAAAGAACTTGTGGGACTGAGATAAGGGAAAGACGAAGCACAGATAAACCAAAGAAAGAGTCTCAGAATCGGCAATCGGCCGCACGCAGTTGCAAAATAAATTTTCGCCAAAAAGCACAAGACACTGAAGTTCTATTTCCTTCACCAAAATTCAGAAAATAGAACTTGTGGGACTGATGAGAAGGGAAGAAATGATACCAGACCAAAGCAGGACACGTAGAGCATCTGGCCACTTTGGCCGGATGAGATTAAAAGAATATACGACATCCGGCCGCTCTAGCCGGATGAAGTTAGAGGCTTATAGAACATCCGGCCGCCTTGGCCGGATGGAGATGAGGACACATAGAGCATCCGGCCGTTTCTAGCTGGATGAAAGTAAGACTTAGATAAAGCAAAGCACTGTATGACCGGTCACTTGTAGTAGGTCTAAGGTACTAGGAAAGGGTAGAATTGTACTTAAACGTGTAAAATACAGGCTGGCACCCAGAGGACTAGGCCCGAAAAACTATAAAATAGGGTACACACCCCATGGAATGAGATACGCGATATTGGCAATCAAACTCGCACTTGATTCTAACAGAAGCTCTCTCTTTCTTCTACCTTCGTGAAACTCTGTGACCGAAACCAGGTAAAGTAGGATAGAAGGTTAGATCGAACCGTACTAGGATGGATGTACTGTTGCATTGGATCAAACTTGGTCGCGTTAGGATAGACTTACTGTTTCAATGAGCAAGACATGGATATGTCCTGGAAACAAGGAGGAAATACCTAAACTGGAATGTATACCAGCATAAGTAATATGGCGAAAGCCTAAAATGAACATATTAATGTTCATAACGGGATAGAGTTCCCATAGTATACTTCACTGAAGAGAATGACAACCTGACCAAGAAGGTAAAGGAAAAGTACCAAGGATCTACCCAATAATGGGAGATACTACAACCCTAAACGGGGGATAGTTCAAATATATGCAACTGCAAGACGGTGTAAAGAACTGAACACACCCATGAATTCAGGCCCGATGTGATGGCATAATTCAGTAACACCCAGGAGCAATCCTGAAGGGTACCGGAGTCAACAGTAGTTGAACGAAACATCGTGTTGAGAACATCAGTGTAAACTGAACACTCGGGTAGACCCGAAGGGATCCCACGTAACACGGGATACCCTAAATCGACAAAAGGCATAGATTAGTACCGAGATACTTAAGGGCCTTCCATGTACGAAAGTGTGGTGAGACAACCATATCAATGAGTCCAGTAATATCTCCCAAACCATTTAATGTCATATGGAGAAGTAGAAACTTGTATAAACAACCGCACAGAGCGAGGCTCGGAACAAGGTGGCTTTAAGCCGGTAAACCAACTACCATTCGTAGATTTAACGATGCAAAAACTTATGCATAAAGGCATAAAAAGGAATTGTGGAGATTGAACCACTACCTTAGAGTGGGAGATACACTTGTTATTGTGGGGCCTAGGGAGCGGCAATTGCGTGAATCCTCCAGAGAAAGGCTACCACCTAAGTATGTAATGTGAAACCGCTAAAGCGGAGTAGTGAAGTGAAGCCTGAGCATGTGTATATTGCCAAGGAATATATGAACACAAATAGCATGTGAAAGGCTTTGATAGCAATGGAAGGAAACCGAGAGAGCAATCGGTTGAGAAGTAAACACTGTATGTGTGCAATATGAATTGCAGAGTAAACGATGCGCGGTAAGCGTAGAGAGTTTAGGGTAATACATTCTATTGAGCCAAGTGAATGGCAAGCCATAGTATAAATGACGGGGAGTACATGGCAGAAGCTAAAGTAGTAGCGGATGCCATGTAAACAAATGTTGTTTAATGAGTAAGAACATGGTACGCAGCAAGCGACCATTGTATGAATATAATCAGATAACGAGATGAAGTTGATGAGAAAATGTGGTAAAGGAGACATAATCATTCCTATCTCATGAGAGATTTACTGTCAAGGGTTTACGCTTCTGCACTCGGTATGACTGAGTGTTTTGGTATTGCACTTGTACGGTAATGATCGAGTGGGAGAGTTAGGAATTGAGAGATGTCAACGAAGCCTGTTGAGTGAGAATCTAGAGAAATAACCATGCGGCCATTGGCCAAAGATGCACAAAGAACATGGGTAGTAACCCACGGGTCCCAGGACCGATGGATGATAAATACAGAGTAGTATGAATGAAGAACTCTTGTACAGAAACAAATAAACAAACATGCTTCAGAAGCCTTATTAATCGAGGAAGCACTACATACTGAGTAGTAGCTTGACCTCAACCGACAATAAGTCGGAAAAAGTAAGTGAATAATCATGAAGATATACAGTGTTATACGAAATAGATTTCCAGAGAACTGGAGAGAAAATCTATAACTCGTCGAATTCGCATACGGTAAGAGATACCAAGCGACGATTGAGAAACCTTTATTCCCAAGTCAAAGGGATAGAAAGGGAGTGGATAATGCATTGAGAATACCAATAGGGCGAGTTAAGCTCCAGTTATCAGGTCACGCAGCAGAAGCTTGGGGACCGTAATTCAAAGGTTAAGTATACCTAGCAATTGTGAGTAATTGGCTAATCCTAAATGCTTTGAAGCCTTAGAGGCTAGAACTGAACCGGTTATGAGTTAGTTAACCGTATTGAAGTTAAAACACTTCATGATACCCGGATTAGTGAACCAATGTTTAGGATAACATATGGTCTGTTACGCGGGCGTAACCCCTTTTAAGGGGGGTAGGGCGAGAAACCGCTTAGAGTATGTTTTACGTATAGGTGCGTAAACTACTATGTGCATAGCACAAAAGAAATTATTTTGTTGATTGGAACTCATGTTACATAAACATGTCTACCCATTCATCGTGTAAGTATGAGAGTATTGTGCATGAGAGATCCGAGTAATGTGTATGTAATAAATATGAAAAGAGGAGTAGAGAGACTCCTAGGGAATGAGAATCCTTTAGTATTTGTCTATTGAGATTAGACGTGAGATATGACGAGTACGAATCGGTATGAAACCGATGTGTACCTAGAAGGGAGTGAGTTCCCTAGGTGATTGTATTTGAGAATGATTGATGGAGTGAGTTCCATCTTTGGAGTTGGATGCTGTGTGTTTTAAAATTGAGTAACAATTTGAGGAAAAGAGGCCATAAGTATAGAATACCTAGGTATTGTAGTGAAGCAATGAGAATGACAAATGACCTAAGTACTAGGAACTAGAGATTAACTGAAACGAATTGTTTCGTGAATATGACTAGAAAGAGTAAAAGAAGAAAAGGAAAATGTTTGACTATCTAATTGTTTGAAACTGACGTGGGAGGTGGAACTTGATCTGCTAGCGATCAAGGGAAACCAAACACAAATTGGAGTGGAAGGATAGTTCAACACTGATGCTGATCACATCAGGGTTGGATGATTCTCGAAGCTCCCTATAAGTGGTCAAAGTAATCACGCTAAGAAAAGATACAGCTACCATAAATTTGACTTGGAGTTGTGTGATGTTTTTAAAAGAGTTTTCAAACAGGTTTTGAAAAAGGATTTTCTTCAAGTATGAAGATGGAAATGAAAACTGGTTTTGAAACCGCTTTCACCCGCCGATGGCTACGGCCTTAAGTTGATGACCGGTAGAACGGTGGGCGTGTATTAGTTTTGAAACCATTGCACCGTACGTGCGGCGGTCCTAAGTGACCGGTTGGGGCGGGAGGTGGGGCGGTGACAGTGTGTGATTTTTCCAAAGGCAGCGGGACGGGGAGAGTACCCTGAGACGATCCTGTGTTGAGTGAGTCAACCAGAGTGCCTGAGGATATGTATATGTGTAACGTTTTGATCAGAACCGAAGGGACCGTGGGCCAGAGAGAGTAAGTGCCCAGTAGTCATGAAACGGCCGTGGACCAGAGAGCGTAAGTGTCCAACGTGACCGGTACCTGAGGGATCAGTAGTATATACTCAATGGATTCGAGGACTGTAGTGCCTTCTTGTCTTCGGACCGATTCCATGAAGAGAGTACAAAGAGTATTTTTGATTGCTATACATGCTGTGATATATGTGTGATATGTGTGTAGTGGAAATGAGACGGACTTGTGGAGTCTGTAAGGTTATACATGTATTATAACCTTGGCATAGAATGCCATGAGACCAACCATATAGATTCACCAACTTGAGGACAAAGTTCCTAAGGGGGAAGATTTAATACCCCGGATCTAAAAATGGTGATAAATTACTCTAATGTGATTATTAAAGGCCTAATGATGCCTAGAGAATATGGTGAAGAGAATAAAACCAAAAGAAAAGAGAAAAATGCGTAAAACGCGAAAAACGCTAAAACACGCATTAAACGAGTTAAAGGAGAAATATGATCTCGTTAGGGTCCGAGATGGATTCCTAAGGCTTCATTACGCCTAGCTAGTATGTGGGAATAATCCCAGAAGGAAACGGATCCAAATAATGGGTCAAAACACTAATTAAGCATAAAAGCATGTTTTTCGAGAAAACCCGAAAACGTGACTTTAAGTGGTCAAATGGACCATAAAAATTATAGTGATTAAATAACTATAATTAAGTATTAATGGAAGCTTAATGACCATTAAAATTAATTGTACGAGAAAATTCGGAAAACGGACCCGGTAAGTGAATAGTGACGAAACCGGAGAGGAGACGAGACGCGTTTAATTCGAAAAGACGAAAAACGACCCGGGCTGTTAATTCATGTGGGCGGTTTTAATTAATATGTATTCACTCATTAATGGCTTGTTAGCTAATATTAGTATGAGATGACAGAAAGAAATAAGTAAGTAAAGCAAATAATGAATAGTAAAAGCAACTTAAATACACTCTCTCACTTCTTCTCTTATTCTCACATTTTGCCCAGCACCTGTTATTATCTCCTTCCTCCTCTGTACGCTGGGCGATTCCAAACAGCACCATCACCTCCATCTTCTCCTTCATTATCTTGTTCATTTCTCCACCAAATCACACAAAAATTGTACCGTTAGATTCGTATCGACGAGGGCTACGTTTTCCACCCCTCAAAATCTTGATTCCTCCACCTTCACTTCCAGGGTGTTTTTGCCTTTTGAAGCTTAAGGAGCTGATTTTGACTCTCCTTCACCACTTAATGTCCTAAGCCGCCAGCTCCTTGCTCTTGTGGGATGTTGGAAACTTCTTCAACTGATTGCCAAGCTCTCCTTTTGAATACTCTAAGTTGGCAATCTATGCTCCTTTGTTTGGTGAGGAAACATGAAGAGAATGAGGGAACATGAGAAAGAGGAGAAAGAGAAGAAAACCGAAACAAGCAAGTGGAACAAGTGTGAACCGAGGAACGAGTGGTGACCGGTAAAGTATATCCATGGTGAAAGGTATGATTTTCTCATACTCAGCGTGCTAACCGAGTTACGTTGATTTGTGTTTGTGTGTCGGCTTAATCAAGATTAAAGCATGAAAATAATCCCTTGTTTGAGATGTATGTCTTGATGTATGTTGCATGAGCTAACATACTTGTATGCCGGTGTGGTCTAGCATAGAGTAAAGACCTACTCATAGTGAGTAACCTTTGGCTAGAGACCCATAGATCGGGTCGATGCTTATGATAAGAAAACGTGCAAAACACACAAACTATCCGTTAAAGTATAACAAAAACGCAAACATATGAACTCCCTGAATGTGAGGAGGAGTACGGGTTGAGTAAATACCCGATAACGGTTAGAAAACCATATTGAAACAATCCACGAAACAGACGAGAGTGAAAGATAAGTGAACCTCCTTCAAGAGGATTTAAGATAGTTCGAAGATGTGAACTAGTGAAGTAGGTAAAAGAGACCTGAGGGATTAGTAGCTCCCTTGAGACATGGTCGACCTCCTATATGAGGATTTTACCTGATATAAGAAAATAACCAAAAGTATGAGTAAATGAAGTGAAATGCATGGGTAACTCTTAAAACCTAAGATTAACCGAACTTAAGTAATGTTCCCAAAGTCATTAGAAACATCGAGAGTGATGCTTCTAGACTAATATACATAATATTATTATAACTCCGAGAGAGAGTGTATGGGAATGTGAGTAGTCCGAGAGTAGTCGGACCTAAGTTAAAAGAGATAGGAACTAAGAGAGAGTTTTGTGAGCTAGTTGAACCTTCCCACCATGCTAGACCCAGAGTAGGGTCGAAACGGGGAAGTAAGACTATGCTTGAGAGCCATGAGTTTTGGCCTAAGTATGTATTAAGAGTAACAAGCGTGACGTAGGAGACCTGTAGTGTCTCGAGAATCTACGAGAGCTTGAGTATAATTAACCCAAGAGTGTGGGTGAGATAATGAGTATAAATAATAACCCAAGAGTGTGGGTGAGATAATGAGTATGAATAACCCAAGAGTGTGGGTGAGATAATGTGTATAAGTAACCCCGAGAGAATGGGTGAGTATAAATGAGTAGCTTAAGAGATGGGTGTGTATATGAATAACTAACACGAGATAGTGGGTGAGAATTGAGTGAGTGAGTAAACAAGGCATAGTGAGGTATAACCCTCAAGGCCTAAGAGTAAACTGATACAACTAACAACCTTGTTATGTTAGTTAGGAATTGTGTTCCGTGATTGGATGTAGATTCCTTGAGTAATACACATATATATTGTATTGCTATGATGCATGTTGTTTGACTAATGAACTCCATGTATATCCGACAAAAGTAGTCGGCGTACCCCGGTTAGCGCTCGGGGTATGCGAATTTCATATGCAGCGTTAAGCTGAGCCCCTAGGGGCAACGTTTTATTTTTAGGTACACCGATGAAGTTACCGTTCGAGAGTAGGACGGGGTCGGTGGTTTGCATGGGTAGTTAGATTTAATTACTTATGTATTGAAAGAGGTGTAAGACCGAATATGTTGTCGGCATCCATATATTGTAGACTCGGTATAGTAAAGAAATGATTTGAGTAATGTATATGTATTGTGTACTCGGTTGTTCCAGTTCATCAGACCGTTACGGTATGTAAGAAAGGCTGGTTAGCCATATGGGTGGCTAACGGCGTTGTTTCACCCCTCGTTGTAATTAGAGTTCCGCTGCGTGAGTAAGAGCATTTAGTGACAGTTTAAGAGGTAATGACGAGCTTAACGGTTGGGGTGTTACAATTAGTCACTCTTATTTTCCATAATCTAAATCTTACTCATTTACTTACTCAAATCTCAACCATTCTTATTACCTGCAAGGTAGTAGTGTAACTCGTCGGCCCCATGCCGTAGAGGAGTCGATGGCTAAGCCCGCCATAGAAGCGGTCCACCAGGATCTGGTCTGAATATCCAAGACCTGGCAGAAGACGGAGCAAGGCGGTGAACTCTGAGTAATACTCGTCCACCGTCATCTTGTCGGTCTGCTTAAGCGCATCCAACTGCAAGTGCTTCTTCGTCTGGACATGGGCGGGGTAGTACTTTGCTCGTAGCAACGCGGTGTACAGCTCCCAGCCGAACTCCGGATTGGCCACATGCTCGGCCCTCACCAGCTTCCACCAATGTCTGCTACCCCCTTCAGGTAGAACGCAGCCAGACGCACTTGATCCCAGCAGGGACGTCAAGGGTCTCGAAGGCGGTCTCCAGCTCGGAGATGTACGCCTCAAGCTTGGCGGGATCGGTCTCCCCTTAAAGTGTGCGGGTTGAAGATCCGCAAGGCTCTTCACCCAATTTGGTTCCTGGGGTTGTGGCGGTGGAGGTGTGCACCCACACCAGGTTGATAGCCCCTGTGTCGTAATGCGGCAGGTACGATCTCTGCGATCTTCTGCCCCTCCGGTATCTCAGTCTCGTCGCCTCTGGGACGGCCTCGGCCTCTCCATCCTGACATCTGAACATTCATAACTCACATTAGATTTGTATCCACCACTGTTTCGGTTAACGAATTATAACGTCCGTAGACGGTAAGACGATCCACACTTATTAGTGGTCATCTGACTCTACTCACACTAACAGCTCACACCCTTAACCCATCACTTATTTCTTAACTTATATCCTAACTCGGTGGTTTCTTATATCCGGTATTTCTTGATCAGAGCGTAACTACGCTCTGATACCACTTTTGTAACACCCCGTCCAAAAGCCAATCGTGGTTATCGCAAAACTTAACACTTAATCGAATTCGTCGCAACGGAAATAACAAACACCTGGACCTTGCCACGGTCTGATGTTAGAACATACCGGCCTTATAAAATTACAACACTTATCCAAGGTAAACAACCGACCAATACATCACTATCCAAAATACCACCAACCTACCGAGTTTAAGTACTTAAGTCATAGTCACAAACTTACATCAGTTTCATATAAACAGACGGGAGCACAAGCGCAACCCGTACTCAAAATAAACAACCCATCCTAAGTCTAACCGCTCCTACTCTCGTGGAGTGACTTCATGGGCCTCTTACCTGCAAGTGTAAAAACAGCCCCAAAGGGGGTCAGCACGAATGCTGGTACTCCCTCTCATGGCCCCCAAGCTAACGGGGCTACGACGACTAATTGTCGATAGCATGGAAATTGATTAAGTACACAAGCATGATATGAAGTGCCTAAAACAACAATCCACAGATGAACATGCATAGTTCACACTCAATGAACGACACAAGCGTTCCCTTATCAAGCGGGTTAGTAACCCCCTCCTTAGTCCTGATTCCTTAACCTCAGTTCCTTATCTTACCTCAGAGTCTTAACCTTATCTTAGTCTCAGTATACAAACCGTTCCTAGAAAGGGAATGGTTGTAGCTTAATTTCAAACTAGGATTTAGGTGATCCTACCGCACCATCTTAATGCCACCTACCTTGGACGGGAGTCCAACGTAGCTGAGCCGGCAACCGGCCCTAGGCAACAAGTCCGAAGACAAGTCCTTAAGCGGAGGGCGGATCTGATTCAGATACCGTCCCCTTTCCTTAGCATGCATGACCGGAGTCATCAGTCCGGGTTTCCTCACTCAAGTTCCAGTTAGCAAAATCTTACACACCATGGGTTAGTTAAACCTTAACGGGTATTAACCAATAGTCACCAATACTTAATTCTTATCCTTAACTCAGTAAGTACTAAACTTGGTTAGTAACAATCTCAAGTCTCGTGGTTAGTGTAAAGAAGACACATACACAACGAGAATAAATATAACCGGTTGCATGCTTTATCTTGTCTTAGTCATAGCAAGTAAACAGATAGCACACAAGCCGAGGGACACCTCGTTAGCAAGCAGGTCACAAGAAAGATTGTACCGTTCACCGTCGACGATTGTTTGGTTATCTCCTTCAAAGTCCCAATTCACCAATCCTAAAACATTCATTCAGTTTTAGGTTATTATTCAATTCAACTCAATACAATTACTTAGCCTCCCTAGACATCAACTTTTACTCATTGTTTTTCACGAAGCCTTATGGTTTTAACTTAACTTCTAAGTGCACCATTTCCTCATTATCTATTACAATTACTCACCCACTTAATGACCATTAAACCCACCAAACATGTCCTTAATAACCTTATAACATCAATACCTAATCATCCCCACCATTTCCTAACCTTAAACAAAGTTTTTGGCCAAAACAGCACCGAGTCCGAACTTGTGTCCGAGCTTCCCAAGTTCGGACATAGGTCGAGACTCAAAAAGGGTGCAACCAGACTGTGTCCGAACATATGTCCGAGCTTCCCTAAGTTCGGACATAGGTCGAGGAAAAACCAAAAGAAAATTTTCAAGTGTCCGAACATGTGTCCGAGCTTCCCTAAGTTCCGTCATAGGTCGAGGGAAATTCAAAGGAAAATTTCAAGTGTCCGAACTTCTAAGGTCGGACTGAAGTCCGGACACTGGCCGAGACTCAGAAGATTAAATTGCAACAGGGCATGTCCGAGCTTCAAATTCGGATGGAAGTTCAGACAGACCAAAATACCCATCTTCTAAATCCTTAACACTTATCTCCTTTCCTAGCATGGTTCTAACCTGTTTGGGCATTAAAACACACCTTAAGCCATCACTAAACTCCTTTAATAATCATCAATATCACCTTAGTCATTTATTTCCTTGAAATAATGTCAAAACTTGTAATGTTTCTCTTTAGGTTTCTAAGTGGTGGTTCACACCTATTATAAACACTATGCCAAAATGCTTCCTCAAACCACTAAATATCATCTCCAAAGCATCTTTCTTCACCTAAAATTCCTTATGCAACTACTTAAAGTTCTTATACACAAATTTATGACACCATCATCCACACATTATTTCTTTTTCTAATAAGTTTACCAATGTTTGCCTTAGTACTAAAATACACTAGTACATTCATTTGGTTCCTAAAGCCTACCATGATCATTGTCTAGGTCATTCTAACTCATTATACACCTTAAACTCACCCTTTTCATCAAGACAACCTCTAAAACTTCCTAGGACTTCCTTAGTCATGAAATCTCCTTAGAACATCTTAAACACTTAGGTTCTCCACTAAATTTGCCATGGGTTCTCTAGTATACTGTTACACCCAAACACTTGGTTTTTCACCATCAACAACCAAGATCACTCAAATTCTCATCACAACACCTTAACACACAATTTACACCAAAAACTACACACCACATCATAAAGTGTATAAACTTAAAATGCTTGGCACTTAGGCCCTTAAATGACAATAATCTTAACCACTGAATTTCCACATATAATTGCCTTTAACCTGCGAATACACACAACAAGGCTCCCATTGAAATAAAATGCTTCTTGTAATTCATCTCAACATTGTTTAACTATCTCTTTTCTCGTTGGCTCCTTAGTCACAAGTTATCAAACATAGTCATTGTTTCTCCTAGGTTATATATATTCCTTTTCTAATGTAAACCTTAAGCTACACTCATCACATATCTAAATCCCATTCCCTTAAACAATAAAACACCTTAAGGTAAGTAATTTACCTTGTTCTTTCACAAGCCCACAAACTTTCCTCCTTAGGTTTTCCTTGCTCAATCTCGGTCACACACTTAAACTCTCCTTGCCAATGTTCTAACCAATATTCAATGACTCCAATGAGTACTAAATAACACACTAACCTTAAGGAATAAAAACCTAGGTTAAAATGCGTTTTAAGGTATTAAATTGATTGTTTTACCTTGGTTTCTCAAGACAAGCTTGGATATGAAGCAAGAAGGACCTCCTTTATCCTTTGAAGAGTAGAAAACAAGCTAGAACAAAGCATAAACATGGAGTCCCATGAGTACAAATTTTCGGACAAGGGAAGAAAATGATGGAAACCTAGATTTTCTTACATATTCTTTACCTTAAGAGAATGGAGAAGCTAATGGAGTCTCCAAGCTTGAGTTTCCTCCTCTAATGGCGATTTGCCTTGGCTCCAAAATGAGGCTCTTGAAGTTTTTAAAAGATAGAAAGAAGGAGCTTGAGCTAACTAAGAAGAATATGTGTTTTGTTTTGGTTTTGGAGCTAAAATGAGTAAGTAGTAATCAAAGGAAGGTGAAGCTAGCATGGAGGTTGTTCTTCACGTTGGAGAAGAAGAGAGGAGCAGCTCAAAACCGGTGGGAAAAGAGAGAATGAAGAGGTGAGGAGAGAGGTAAGTAAAGGTGAGATATTTATGTTAAAGGTGAATAGTGAATTTTACTTACTTTTGCTTTATTCATTACTTAGCTAGATAAGTGTGGTGAGTCACACTTAAAAACCGGCCCCCTTGGTCAAACAAGGTGTATTGTGGTCTTTGTTGACCATTTAATTGACTTACTTTGACTAATGTCTTAAACTAGCATTATTTGGTTACTATTCACTAAACAAGGCACATAATTGTGAATTTTTGATTTCCCATTGATTTAGACTTCCTAATGTGATACTAATTAGTACACATGTTAATTAAGGAGTAATGATGGACATTTAGCCACTCAAAACCTATTTACAAGACAATTTTTCAAAAATGTGCTTTAAGACTCCTTAAAGCACATTTTGTGTTTTTAACTTGTTTTCAAGCTTGGTTCTCTTTGGTAATTGGTTTAAAATGACCATTAGGATATCACTAAGGTCTTAGAACAATATTTGGGTGCTCACCCAAGTCTCTCCAAGCTTAGAGCACGTTTTTGCTTAAACTGCTCTTTTGGTGTTTCCTTATATTTTCTTTGACTAAAATGGTTCCTTAATGTTTCTAAGGCATTATTTAGCCTTCTTATATCTTAGTTTGTTACCTAAACACCATATCTAAGTTTGGGGTATTTCAATTTTGACCCGATCCAGTGAAAATAGATAGGTTTGATTAATTCGTAAATTGTGTGGAAAACTTGTTTTCATCGGATAAGTTAATACTTCATATGCATAAATATTATCTCTCAAACTTATTTTGTTTACATGTGTTTTGCTAGTCTAAAATCAAGTCATAGCATGTTCTGGTAAACAAATTCGTCAGAGTTATTATTTTTGCCAATCTATAAACCAGAAGAAATAACATAATTAACCAAACTGCAATAACCGGAACGCGGAGTCCCGCTCAATCATATCATCCATCATTTTAATTTATCTGTTATTTTATTTATCTGCATTTTATCAGTTTCATTTACAATTCAGTAAAACCCCCCTTTGTGACACGCTTAGGAATTAGACATTTTCGCTTAAGTCCCACGGTTCGATTACCCGGTTGCTTCAATTTCACTATACTACTGCGACCGGGATTGTTTGCAGCCCGATAGATTTTTGACTCACACTTTATTTATTATTTTACCAGGTCGAAAATATTGTCTGCACCCAGCAGACACGGTGGAAGTGAAGTGAATGAACAGGCGCAGAACCAAGTTCCTACCTTGTTCGCTGATTTGTGTTGCAAAATTAACGATAGAGAAAAGTATTAATACACCGAGATTTGTGTTGCTCGTTCACGGGGTTACTAAAATGATAAGAAAGAAGAAGGAAAATGAAGAGTGGCGGTGGGAATGTTATTCCTTGAGTTAGGGTTTGCAAGATGGGAGGAGAATGAATCAGAGGCGCCAAACATGTATATTCCAGTCGACAGTACAATAAAAAAAGAGGATAGTTGGACTAGTAAGGAAGGTGGGCTTCCTCTCATGGGTTCTAAAATGGGCTCTCTCAGTTGTTGGACTGAAGGTTAATAAATTATCCCGGTCATTGTGTTTTTCCTAGACTTTCTATGTTATTTAAACGTTCACAATTTATGGTAGCATATAAATTAAATATTATTTCTTCCCCATATTAATTTATGATATTATTTCATGTAATAATGTGTCTGGCATGTTATACCCACTTTATTATTTAATTTTTTTAGATACATTCTTAAATCTAAGGTATATTTATAGTATAAGCAAATCAATTGATTCTTGTTTTACTTTAGTATATTCTTTAATATACTATATTCTGTATAGTATACTCAAATTAATTAATCCATAAATTATTTTCTATTTACATTAGGATTATTTAATCCTTTAATCGTAAGGAATTTATATATATATATATAATGAATTCTAACAGGCCATTTTGAATTATAAGGATATTTACTCCTACATAACTGGGTTTAGTAAACCTTACAAAATGATCAAATATTTATTACATAATGAATAACAAGACTTACTTAATAAGTTTTCTTAAATTAATGATTACTATTTACATACCATCTTAATAATGACCCTTATTATTTTATGTACCTCCTTGTACAATATATAATATCATTGCTGATATTTAATTTCTCTATTTAAGGTGTTTAACAATTCCCATTTTACCCGTACATACGCTTATACAACAATGGACAGTTATGGTTAAATAAACTCTTTGTCTTAACCTCCTCAAGATCATTTATGTTCTATTGTTTCTTTTTACATATTTAAGATATTTAACCTCTCATTAATCACCTTAATCTAATTTTTTATTATTAATTAGGGTAATTAATATTTGGGATATTTCAATCTACCCCCCTTAAAAGGACTTCGTCCCGAAGTCTCATTTCTAATCAATTGGTCCTATATAATCTAGTTCCATGACTAGTATCACTCCTAGGGATCAAGTCCCGTATCTTCATATATCAAGGTGTAGTAAGTGCACATAATATCTCATAAGCATAGTGCAATAAATGCACTTCTACTATATCATACGAAAATATAATCCACACGGTGCAACTCAAGTGCACAGCACACCATTCACACATCCACACATGGTGCAACACAAGTGCACAATACCATATTGGTTCTTTCACTTTCCACATAGAGATATATATCTATAACAAGTATCTCCAAGGATACATCATAAACAAATGTATTCACAACCATAATCGAGTATCTCGTAGGATACATAACACACATACAAGTGCACAAATGCACATACAAACAATTACAACTAGGTATGCCCCGCATACGTACCACATGCACAACAATAACAACACAAAATTTCGGTATACACCAGTGCACGCCAAGAGGCTCTACCCCCCTTAAAAAGGGTTACGCCCCGTGACCCCCAAAGTATCTAACAGCCGCTATAAGAAGAGCGTTGGATACTTGGATACTGGCTTGTATAGAGTCTTCCAACTCCCATGTGACCTCTTCTGCCTCATGGTTTGACTAAAGACCTTTGACCTTTTAATGGTCTTGGTCTTGGTCTCCCTCATTTCCGTATCGGGAATAAGGAGTGAAGTCTTCTCTTATCTAAGAGACGGGTGTAATTCTAGCCTTTGGGGCTTGAAAATGTATGGAGAGTGAGATGCATACTTCTCTAGCTGGAAGGCGTGAAGTATTTTGTGCGCTCTCTCAAACACGTTGTAATGGGCCCACTCGCTCCGTAGTGAGGTGAAAACCCACGAACATAGGGTTCAATTGTTTTTTTTCGTTTTATGGATGTATGTATTAGAAATGTGTTTTTGTTGTAGCAAGTTATTGCTGACCCTGTTCCAATGTGACGGTGTTATACACGGTCTTTCTTATGCTTTTGGAAGCAGAGGTATTTCAATCGGGGTGGTATCTTTATTGTACGTACGTATGCTCGATTAGATTTAAATTGCCTATCCCAATATTTCGGATTACTAACGCATGTGTGCGTAGTATATCATCAACGTTCTTTGTCTTCATTTACTTGCTTTTAGTTGAGGTGAGATGTGATATTGGCTATCGTTAACATTCAGTGCTCTTTGCACTTGTCTCGGAAATCTTGAGATGTAACATTCTATATATTCACTGAGATAGTCCTTGTAATCTCGTGTCTCCAGGTTGTTTTGGAGTAATACATCAGCTGTAGTATTTGTTAGGTGTTTCTTGTTGATGTATATTGTTTTTTCTCGTATGTCAACCTAACAACAATACTTGTATTATTCGCCCTGCGCTTCTGCTGGGGGAAATTCATTTGTTATTCTTATTATTATTTTTTGTGTTATGCTTCTTTCAGCATCCAATGTGGGTATGCTCTACGGCATTGAGGCATTTGCCTCAGGGTTTATCTTGTATCTTTCTCATGTTGCTTTACCATGAGTGTATTTGTACATTTATGATTCTCCACGTTAGTGTGTAGCGTTGAAAGCTGTATTCACTTGGAGTGTCTTTTGAATGGTCTAAACTACTGTAGTCTACCTTTACAATAATTTTGTTCCTCATTATTGAGTTTTATGTGAGTTTTACTCGTCTGATTCGTGACAACGTGATTATTTCTAATGGCTGCTTATAATGATCGCTTATGTGCGTACCATATCGTAGTCGATTTGACGGTTATTGATTATGTTATACATGCTTTAAAGTTTAGGGCATCCGCTAGTATACTAGCTCTGCCTTTGTTTTATCAAGTGTAGTGTTTATGTTTAAACCCCTTCTTTGGGTGAAAAAATGTAGCATTGCCCTTACTCTTGGGCATGTGGTGACTGTTATGTCATACAGTATTGTTTAGTGTCATACAGTATCGGGTGGCAGTTATAATCATTATGTAGGCTCCTCTTAGATGGCAAGGATTGTGCCATTATGGACTCTTGATCCTTATTAGGATTTCACCCATTTGCTCGTCCATTTCATGGGTTCTCATGCATTCGTCATTTAGTTGACTATTAGTTCTCTCATCTTTCGGGAGGTTTCCCTTTTTTTATTGTGTAATAATCACTCCTTTGTGGAGTCACGACTTTAGTCGTGCTGTATCTAAGGTTTTGTATTCCTTTAGTCTCGTTCGTTAAACTGAGACCCTTCTTGTTAATTCATTCGAGGTGGTTATTGGCACTGGTTTGGATTTGTATCACTGACCTTGGCGTGGAGTTGACTACTTCTCATTTTTCTTACATTACTTGTCTATACGTACGGGATATCCTACTGTTAAGCTACTACTTATTTGACTAACTTTTAAATAAGTCTATCAAGCCCTCAAACTCCTATGGAGTGCGGTCGTTCCATACCTCATCCATACATATTCATAGTGACTGCCACACAGTTACAATCTTGTGAAATATTCATTTGCCAATCTCTTTCTCAAACTGTATTGGTGTGTCCCAAAGGGATTTTAGGTTCCCTGGGTCTTTTGCCTAATGGGCATGATTACGTATTTAATGTTTAGTAAGTGTTTGCAATATTGCGTCTGAATAGTTTGGTTTACACTATAACTGTACGAGATGGTTTTCCCCCCTGTCATTGTTTTCGGCATATGTTCGCTAATGTCTTGATGGGGTTCTTATGACCACTTGTATTGACAAGTCATTGTTGCCTATTTTTAATAGGTTCATTATTGGAGTGATTGTGCATCGACTCCAAATTATCATTATCTGGTTTTCGTGTGCGCCGTTTGGTGTTTATTCATTATTTCCCATTCTTATATTTTACAAGTTGTTTGTGTAGTTTATGTGACACATCATAGTTCTTTTAATTTTATCCTATTTCTTGGGTTACATTATTTGTTGTAATTTCGGACCCCATGGCAATGGTATGTGTTTCCTTCTTTTATGGAAATCCTCGTTGTAGTTTGGTTTCAATCGGTTTTCCTCAATAGTCATTTTGTTTTAAGTGTTGTTTGCTCTTGTAGCATACCTTGGAAAGGTAGTCGGCGGTGGTAATTCCACTCTCCTGAGCTCGTGTGCCTCTAATAGTACATTGAATATCCTCACTTAGGCTTGTGCCTTATAGTGTTAGACCTAGTGTCTTGTATTATCGTTTAAGTTGTTGTCATTGTTTAACTTACATAATCATCATCACTGACATTCTTCACATTAGTAAATGACATGTCTTAAACATTTACTTCTCTTTCGTCACCTCTCGTATGGTGGTATACCGGTGGCTATAGCCATTCTCTTTTCGTGGAAATTCCACCCAATGATCAGTGTGATCAAATGGGGTAACAATTTATTTCTCTATCTTGAAATTTGTCAGTTCATGTTGGTCATGGCACTCCTTTGTAAGGGTAGTGTGAGCCTCGATTTTAAAACCCTATCCTATTGGATTAACTGATTGGGATCTAATCGGGTTTTAGGTCCACTTATAGCCTAATATTAATAACTATGTCATTATAACAATAATTATTAAAGCCTAAGCTAGCTCACTGGAACCTATTATGAGTCGCCACTAATTTTAACCTAGATCAAATTAGGAAAGGAGAGTTCGGGTTCGGGGGCTTGATATTCGACTTAATTAGGGTGTTCAAATTACTTTCATTACCCCTAGAAGTCGTTTTTTCCTCTACTTAGTTTAATTACGGCTTATTACGAGTCGTTTTAACCTAAGTGCGCGCTTCTGTTTTTTTTATTTTTTAACATTTTTTGACAGAAAATTAAAGTGGAAATTAAAAATACTTAAACTAGGGTTTCGGAGGCAGAATTAGGTCAAATTTTGCTTACGTCCGTAGCCACGGACCAAAAGTCCGAGACCACGGACCCCAGTTAACCTAAATATGCAGAAAAGTCGAAATTGAAGGAAAACAAAATTTGCAAAGTCCGGGGCCACAGACAGGCTGTCCGTGGGCCCGGACATCGTAGTTAGAAAAACCTAAGTTTTGAATTTTTAAAATCCCGCCGCCGTCCGTGGGTGTCCGTGGTCTCGGACAACGCGTCCGAGGTCCCGACCATAGGTCCGAGGTCACGGGACCACCACGGACAGGGGTTTTCAGAAGGTTCCCGAGGTGTTTTGAGCTCAAATTTTATGGGTGTGTAGCCTGAAAGATTTACAAGCCGTTAGTGATTGAAGGTTTTCAATTTGAACTCGAATTAAGCACGAAAACTTTGTCAACAAGTTATTGGACAGAAGCTTAAACAAACGTCAATACAGAAGCGTAAACAGGTTGTTTGAACCCAAACTTTGACAGAGAGTTAACAAGGTCGTGGGGAATCAGAAAAGTGGGATTGAACCTGTTTTACCTTCGAATTCAAGATGATTCTTCACGTTGGGATTCTTCGGAGGCTCCGATGATGCCGGTTCCGGATTGAGTTCGACCCGGGCTTCTGGTTGTTGATTGTTGATGATGTTCTTCACGTTTTGGAGGTGGTTTGGTTGATGTTTGATGATTGTTGATGTGTTAGGAGTTGAAAAGTGTGTTTAGGTGGTGATTTGAGAGATTTTGATGTGATTTTGGTGCTTGGATGTGTAAAAACGTGAGGAGAATGAGACGGCTAGGTTTTCTGGTTGCTTAGGGTTCTTGAGGTTCTTCTTGATCATGGGATAAGGTTCCTTATATAGACCTCTTTAAAGATAGAAAAAATCCGGTAAAAACCGAGATTTACCGACGTTTTAGCTCAAGGGCTTCCAAAAGGAATTTGATTATGAAATTTCACACATGGGTAAAGGATGATATTTCTGATTTTCTAAAGTGGAATCGAATTTTTGGATATTGGAATATTTTTTAAATTCAATTTCTCGTCAAGATTCAATCAGAAATTGCTAGAAAATTATTGGAAATTCGAAAAATCAAAATTCCAACGCCATTATGCTTAAATGTCATCCTCTATCTTGGGTAAAAATTCAAAGCATTTTGAATTGATTTGACCTTATTTGGAGGAGAGAGAAGCCTGTAGGGGGCTTAGGAGCCTTGAAAAATTACGAAAATGGCCCTGCCCTGGAGATGACTAAGCTGTCCCTAGCACTCTGAAATGTGCCGATCGATCTGGGAACCCTCACTACTAGCCTATTAGAAGAGACTCACCTCCGGGGGGGTTGAAATTTTGGGTATAACAGATTGCCCCCCGTCAACTAGACTTTGTAATGGAAATGAAAAGGCTAGTTGATGCTTGAGTGATACCCAAAAATTTTGGATCTTAAAAGACCCCTCGTGCAATTGAAAACCAACAAGTTGTGTCGAGCTGTTCTAAGGCGCTGACTACCTATGAGTAAAGTGGAAGGATGTCGAGCGATTCTAAAGCGTCGGCCACCTAAAGGTAAAAAATGAAATAATGTCAGACTATTCTAAGGCGCCGACTACCTATAACGAATGAGATGATGTCAAGCTATTCTAAGGCGTTGACCACCTATAACGAATGAGATGATGTCAAGCTATTCTAAGGCGTGACTACCTAAAATGAAATGAAGTATGCCGAACATTCTAAGGGGTCGGGAACCTGTAATGCAAATGTAGATGTCATGCAGAAAAAGATGATATGATGATGATATGCTAACGATGCTGATGATGATGTTGATGCTGATGATGCTCGGATGCTTCTGGGGACCGAAACCGTTCCAATGCTCCTGGTTGGTATTACTATTGGGACTTATTGCCTCTGCCCACCAACTGGGGTGCTGGGATACTTCTAGATTACCAAGGGGACTTATTGCCACTGCCCACTAGTTGCTTCTCCCAAGAAGTTGACATGAAGATGGGGACTTATTGCCTCTGCCCCGCCAACTTAGATCACGCTCTGTCTCGTACTTGTCTCGCACTGAAGATGATACTAGGTCTCGTACTGGTCTCGCACTGGATGATGACGATAGGTCTCGCACTGATGAAGATGATAGGTCTCGCACTGATGAAGATGCTTGGTCTCGCACAGAAGTCTCGTACTAAATGGATGAAGAAAAAGCTGGATTCCGCACTGATTCTGGGTCGCGCACTGAATGAAGATGTCTTGTTACTAAAGTCTTGAAAATGATGGGTCTCGCACTGATGAAGATGGTAGGTCTCGAGCTAAAAATGAGTTAGAAAGATAATGGTCCCGTGCAAATGGTAAAAACTGATCACTGGAGTGCCAAACATGGCAATGATGATAAGATGTACACAATCAAAATATATGAAAGATACTCGTCCAAAAAAGGAATTTATTGGAAAAGTGCCAAACGTGGCAGTTTGATAAGTGCGAAATACATCTATTTTAGGGCTTTAATTCTTCCTATTTTAAAACAATCATGTAGTATTTCTCACTTATCATATGCTTTTCCTCAGATTTATGTTTTGTTGATATTGATGATGAACTGAGATATTTTATGTGTTCAAATGTAGGAACAAATCGTGGATTTTTTACATTCTTCATCTCAATATAAATATATTATATACACGCACCGGTTGTTTCAAGAAGGGAAGATTGCTGCACCTTAATTGATTAATCACTCACGGAACCAAGCTTATTCATTAATGGCTTTCACAAATTATTTAATCATGAATCATGATTAAACAATGACGGTGGCACATATTCTCACACAGCCACTAATGCCATTATACTTGCTCATGGATGACGATTTATTCATCATATTTCATTCACGACATATAATTGCAGCACACAAGTATGTTGACGTGGCACATGGGGTTAGAGATAAATAGTGAATTTGATAAAGATATTGACGCGGCTGTTATATAAACAAATGACGAGGGTTGGAGATTGGGGGACCACACCACGCCGCAGAGGCGCAGCCTCTCTTCATTCACCACCACTGTCACCCATCATCATCAGAGCACCACTTCACACCACCACTCCATTATCATACCATATATCACTATTGTTACATCGGTGTGAAGACGAGGTCGGAGCGGGGAGCTAGAGTCAAACTTGTTAATTGGAGTTTTCTCTACCCTTCCTTTTATTTCGTTTAATGTCGTACTTTGTTATATTTGTTATTTTTAGAGTCATGTTAGTGTAGTTAGTTTAGCTCCCAGGATTGGTGGGTAGCAAACGGATATTTATATTTATTTTATAATCTTTTCGCTAATTCATTAATGCAATAGTTTAATTCCAGTTCTTCATGTGCTTTAATCTTCTGATCAATTATTAAAGTTATATTTGTAGTTTTCTAATCAACACGCGAGAGCTGAGATAGATAACAAGACATAGGAATTAAACCTGATTAACGACTAGAAGCGTGATCCCGCCTATAGGTTAATCGGTCTCAAATAGAAACTGTTCTTTATGCGATTAGTTGTGTCCGAATTAGAGCATTAGTCTGCTGCTAGTTCTAGCAATTGGTTAGGATTCGTTAGACTTAGCCGTTGACGAATTAATTATAGTTTCTGAGTTTATTGCAAAATTAGGGAATAGTTTATTAATAGATTAGAAAGTGAAGGTTTGCAGAACAATCCGGGGTGCTTGCTTTTATTTGAGTTTTACTATTTATTTATTTGTTTAGTTTATTTTACTGTTTTATTATTTTATGTTAGTTGTTGAGTCTTTCTTTTTATTAAATTAAGTAAAACCTGAAAAAGTGACATTTCCTGTTTTCTTAGTTTAGTTTCTCAGTTAGTTTATAAATTGTCAATTAATTGAACGAGGTCCCTGAGATCGACAACCCCCACTCAATTCACTATTCCGCAAAACGATAGGTACACTGCCTAGGTAGAGATAGTCATATATTTCTGCTAACAAGTTTTTGGCGCCGTTGCCGGGGACCTCTGGCACGGTTAATTGTAATTATATTTTATTTATTTGATTGAGATTTTATTGAGTTAATTTTCTTTTCTTTATTTATTTTAGTTTTTTTGTTTGGTCGATTTCCCTGAGTTGAATACGAATACAATATTTGCTTTTTGAATTCAATTTAGTTAGCTTAGATTCTGTTACGTAACTTTCTTTCTTTTCGTATTTGATTCAGATTTTTTTTTTCTTTCTTTTTCATTTTCTCTCTTTTCTTATCTTTCTTTTCGTTTTTTTTTTTTTTCATTATTATTATTTCACTTTTATCGTTACTTGAATTAGTTTAATCCTTTCGATTACGTTTACATCAATTTTGAATTTGAGTAGTTACCGATTCATCCAACTTTCGACTTGTCTGTGCTTTTTTATTTTTCATTTTTGTTTTTAGCTAAATAGGAGTTGTTTCGTTTGTAATTCATCATTTATTTGACTGTTTTAGTGTTTTTTTTTATTTTAAGTTTATTTTATTTTATGTTTCTTTTCTATTTTTAGTTCTATTTTACTTTTTATTTTTGTTTGTTTTTGTTAGGCAAAGATGGAGGATAAATGGATGAGTTGAGGAGAGTGCTAACACAGTTGGAGACGACGATTACGATAATGAACATTGAGCAGAATTTGAACAGGTATAATCAGCCAAGTGCTCAAAGTTACAATCAGAACCGGCGACAAGATTATTACCAGCCACAACAATCGTCTTATCGGCAACCTTATTGGTGGGAAGGTGAGCAGACTAGAATGCAAATAGAGGTCGAACAGTTCTACGCTTATCAGGAGCCTCCTAAGGAGGATACGAGCAAGATAGAGAGCATGCTGGAGGAGCTCCTAGAGCAAAGAAAAGCCACTAATGCTAAATTGTTGAAATTGAATCTAAGTTTGATGCCAAATTTGCTGAGCAAGAAGCTATAAACCCGAGTTGGGAAAGAAGACTTAATCAGATGTCGCATCGGCTAGCACAGGAGCAGACAAATTTCTTCCAAAATCAAAGTCATTCGAACCCACTGGACCAATCTCAAGCAAAGACTTCGATGGGTGAAGACCATTACAAGCCTATAATTTCTGAAGCTGAAGAGGAGGAGCGACATACCACGAGTGAATTATCTGATGAAGAGTTGGAGCGATTATTTGGAATTTATATTCCCCTCTTCCTTCAACCTCATCTCAAATAGAGCAACCAGTATTTGAAGATATTCTGTCTGCACCTATCTGTGAACCAGTGGAGGTACCTAATGTGGTTGATTCCAAAGACATTGAAGAAATTGAAGCTTCCTCTACAAGAGTCTGCCAACAAGAATCTTCCACAGAGCCTTCAGCACTTGAGGAAGATGTCTGCATCCTCAAATTTCAGAAGGAAGAGCCACCTCCAACTGGTCATCAATTTCACACTCATCCAAAAGAGCCTCACCAACAGAAGGAGGATGTCTACATCCTCCAATTTGAGGAAGAAGAGCCATTCACACATGGTCTTCTGACTGAGCAGCGTTATCGGCAGTACCTCCAAAACACCAGGTTTTGTGGAGTATTCATTTTCCTATTTTATTGCCAACGTAACGTTTTGTTTTGATCCAGGTGGTTTGCTTTTAATTACTGCCTACTTCGTTTTCCTGGCAAAGTTGTTGTCTACTTTTATTTTTGATCCAGGATAACAAAGCGGGAGTCTAGCCAAAGACTATAAAGATGGGCAGCTTACTGGGAGGCAACCCAGTGGTTAAATTTATGTTTTGTTTTATTTTTGTTTTCTTGTTTACTTTTGTTTTTCTTTTATTTAGAAGTGACAATGGTGTATGTGCTTTCAATGCAACGCTTTCAGCGTTTTGTGGTAGTTGTGAGTGGTGTGCAGATGAAATTTTTATGGTGGTTGATGTACCCCCTAGGCTGGACACTTGCTGGAAACAAGTGTGAGGAACGCTACCCCCCCCCTTGTTCAAGCTTAAGTGTGAGGAAGGGAACCTTCCTCAATCTACGATATCAGGGGAGTTTCAGTTTCTCCTTATTTTTAATGTTTATGTTCAGCTTATCATGACTTTTATGCTTAAAGATTATTTTTATATCAGTCATTATTGACCTGAATGAAATCCTTGATGAGTTTGCAATATTTAGAAAGTTCTTTTTTTGGTTTTATTTGTGAACAATGAGGACATTGCTCCTCTAAGTGTGAGGAAGTAGAGGTACTTTCTAAATATTGACAATTGCACTTAATGCCACATTTGTTTTTGGTTGTCCTCTTATTTTGAAAGAATTGCTTCTTTTAAGAGCCAATAAATATTGAATCTCCAGGTGAAATTTTTGTTGAGGTTTTGAAAACAAGCCTGATGGCCACCTCAAGAATCTTCTGCTTTTGGCTGTTTGTATGTATAGTTTTATCCAAATTGAATCTATTTTCACTGAAATTTGGTGGATTAGCTGATTATGAAAACTGAATAAGTCTAGTTTGGGATTTTGGGAATGATAAGAAAGTTTGGTATGAAAGGATAAGGCAAGGTACTCCGCTGATCTGAATTGAAATTTATTTCTGAACCAAAACAGGCCTCTTCATTCGGTTATTAAGTCCTTGGGGTGCTTCATCACCCGTCTACCTAAGGTCTTGTGATCTGGGATAGAAGGCCCAAAGCCGCTACATGGGTGAAGAGAAAAGTCTGAGGGGATGAATTGAATATGCAAATGGCAGAATAGAATGTAAAGGAAAGGAACTTTGAAAAGTTAAATATGTAATTCATTTTTGCTTATTCCGATCATGAGTATGTGGTGTTGAAAGGTATCACGGAATAAGGTGTTACTTCATACCCCTTGTCATCCAAAGGTTAGAGGAAAGAAATGGTGGAAGATCCCAAACTATTCTGTTTCAGTTTCTATAATCTAACTTCTCCATGCTTTTAAACTCCACTCCTTTTTCACTGTTTGCGAAAACCTACAGCTAGTAGCAGAACTTTTCTTTTGATTGTCATTTTGCTAGTTTTCCATCAGCAGTTGTTTGATCCTGAGTTTCAATACTACGGCCCTTAAGAGTAGTCATATTCTGTATTTGCTTGAGGACAAGCAAAAGTTAAGTGTGAGGAAGTTTGATAAGTGCGAAATACATCTATTTTAGGGCTTTAATTCTTCCTATTTTAATAACAATTCATGTCGTATTTCTCACTTATCATATGCTTTTCCTCAGATTATGTTTTGATATGAACTGATATATTTTATGTGTCAAATGTAGGAACAAATCTTGGATTTACATTCTTCATCTCAATATAATATATATTATATACACGCACCGGTTGTTTCAAGAAGGGAAGATTGCTGCACCTTAATTGATTAATCACTCACGGAACCAAGCTTATTCATTAATGGCTTTCACAAATTATTTAATCATGAATCATGATTAAACAATGACGGTGGCACATATTCTCACACAGCCACTAATGCCATTATACTTGCTCATGGATGACGATTTATTCATCATATTTCATTCACGACATATAATTGCAGCACACAAGTATGTTGACGTGGCACATGGGGTTAGAGATAAATAGTGAATTTGATAAAGATATTGACGCGGCTGTTATATAAACAAATGACGAGGGTTGGAGATTGGGGGACCACACCACGCCGCAGAGGCGCAGCCTCTCTTCATTCACCACCACTGTCACCCATCATCATCAGAGCACCACTTCACACCACCACTCCATTATCATACCATATATCACTATTGTTACATCGGTGTGAAGACGAGGTCGGAGCGGGGAGCTAGAGTCAAAACTTGTTAATTGGAGTTTTCTCTACCCTTCCTTTTATTTCGTTTAATGTCGTACTTTGTTATATTTGTTATTTTTAGAGTCATGTTAGTGTAGTTAGTTTAGCTCCCAGGATTGGGGTAGCAAACCGGATATTTATATTTATTTTATAATCTTTTCGCTAATTCATTAATGCAATAGTTTAATTCCAGTTCTTCATGTGCTTTAATCTTCTGATCAATTATTAAAGTTATATTTGTAGTTTTCTAATCAACACGCGAGAGCTGAGATAGATAACAAGACATAGGAATTAAACCTGATTAACGACTAGAAGCGTGATCCCGCCTATAGGTTAATCGGTCTCAAATAGAAACTGTTCTTTATGCGATTAGTTGTGTCCGAATTAGAGCATTAGTCTGCTGCTAGTTCTAGCAACTGGTTAGGATTCGTTAGACTTAGCCGTTGACGAATTAATTATAGTTTCTGAGTTTATTGCAAAATTAGGGAATAGTTTATTAATAGATTAGAAAGTGAAGGTTTGTAGAACAATCCGGGGTGCTTGCTTTTATTTGAGTTTTACTATTTATTTATTTGTTTAGTTTATTTTACTGTTTTATTATTTTATGTTAGTTTGTTGAGTCTTTCTTTTTATTAAATTAAGTAAAACCTGAAAAAGTGACATTTCCTGTTTTCTTAGTTTAGTTTCTCAGTTAGTTTATAAATTGTCAATTAATTGAACGAGGTCCCTGAGATCGACAACCCCCACTCAATTCACTATTCCGCAAAACGATAGGTACACTGCCTAGGTAGAGATAGTCATATATTTCTGCTAACAGCAGTGTTTGAAGAAAATTCTGTTTACTGAAAAGGAAGGTGAAATTATCATTTCCTGACCATAGATTTCGGACTTGTAATTTATCTCCTAGGAGATGAACATGCCATCGGTGGGGTATAGTGTATGATGTAAAGGTAAGGGCTTATGTGGGCCTGCGTAGTGGTTTGGGCTTGTGTGGTGTATGGTGTGAAAGTAAAGGCTTATGTGGGCTTGTGGTGTTTGATGTGCAGGTAAAGGCTTTTGTGGGCTTGTGGTGTTTGATGTGCAGGTAAAGGCTTTTGTGGGCCTGTGTAGTGGTGGTGTGGAGGTAAGGGCTTTGGGTTCCAATTGGTGTTGTCATAGCAATTGTTGGAACCAACAATTGCCCCCAGTATTTTCCCTTAAGACAATCTGAGCTAGAGTTCATGGCAATCGATCGGAACGATCGATTGCCCCCAGTATTTTCTTTTATTAAACGTGCGAACGAGTCTCGTCCTCACAGGGTCAAGGCTTATGTTTTCACGTGGTGTTTCCTAACCTACACTCGGCGTGTTGGTGTTTGCACTCGTTCCTCCCCTACGGTCACAACTTCTAGACCATTGAATTCGATATTTGATGAATTTACGCATTCGATCTGTTACTTTCACGTAATTGGACACACAACTATCAAGTCGGAAGTCTTTAAAGCTTATAATGTGGCTAGGGTGTGATGAATGACAACAGGACGACGGAGGAATGTTTAGGATATGTGGAGCTATAAGGGTGACCAAAGCTGCAACTTACACCTTCTCCCGGACTTGCTTTTTTTGTCTTGAAGTCGTTTGGCTACTTCGTGATGACTTCGCTTGTGAGCTTGGAATTTTGGACCTTTGAATTGTTCCTTGCACCTCCTCTCTTTCTTCTGATTTTGGATTACTTCGAGGCTTTCCAGGTTTGCCTTTCTTTGAATCTCTTTTCCTCCGGGGTTCTTGTGTTTCCCGGTTTTGAACTTTGAGAGCTGTTTTTGATGTTAGCGCATTTGAATCCTGTGCCACTTTGGGGCCATTTGCGGATCACTCCGTCATGCTGGTAGCAGTTCTGCTTCTTGGGACTTGTGAAGTTGCTGTTCGGAAGTCGGGCTCCTTGCATCCTTTGGTCACCGGGTCGGGTATTCACCATTGGCTGGCTTATTCTGTGGAGTTTGTAGTGTAGTAAAAGAGGTCATATATCAAAAGCTCAGCGGGGGTGCCTAGGGTGTGATGTCAGGGTTTACAAGCTTTTGGCTATGTGGTGCTGTACCTAGGTGCTTCGTCATTCCTGATAGTTGTGTATCCATTCTTTGTTACTTTTCGCAGATCTAAGAGTAAATTTACAAATTATCTCCTTCGGCCGGAGTTATGCCGTTTACCTCACCTTTGAATGTGGTCTCACCGGAGTCGTGTAAAAGTGACACGCTCATTCACTCATGGTTTTTCCGCTCAAGACACTCTCATGAATTTCACTTAGAGACTAGTTCACACGCTTAAACGAAAGATGAAAGATGACGTACTTAAACTCAGATTGCCCCCAGTATTGATTTGGGGTTAATGACAACAATTTAAAAGATATGGATTTGGAACCGCTTTGGGGGTTATTTGGATGTCTTGGGATGAGCTGTGGGGTTTGGTAAGGCATTTCGGAAACAAAATACAAGTCTTTGCATTCCATTGTCGGGAGATAATTAATTCAGAACCATTTTCCACAAAACCTTCTCTCTTTTTTTGTGTTATCATTTAGACTTGAAAAAGTCATCGATTTGCGAACATGAGGGGGAAGATGATTTAACAAGATCGATGCTTCTTATTAGTGGTTTGAAAACGATCATTCTTTGAAAAACAAGAGAGGTGCATTTGAAAGATGAGTGTTATGGCAGGTTATGCAGTAGAATGCATAGGAACCCTAAAATTTCTGTTGAATCGAAATCCTGCTGAACCGTCTGAAGTCGGCATGCTGAAGACTCGAGCTCTTGACCGCTGGGATGTCGCTAAGATGACTGTGATCGTCTTCTTCTTGGACTCTTAGTAGGCTCCTAGGAATGCCTATGAATGACGCATGAGACACTTGGGCCTGGATGTGAGGTGCATGGGTTGAAACGGTTTCATGAATGTGGATTAGGCACTCGGGCCTGGATGATTTTTATGGATGTGGATAGGCACTCGGGCCTGGATGAATTGAAAGTGAGGCACACATGCCAGAATGATTCATAAGCGGGTTGGCACTCGGGCCAGAATGAGGATGCGGCACTGGGGCCAGAACATGCTGTAAGACTGTGGCACTTGGGCCGGAATGTTTAGAATATGTGGCACTTGGGCCAAAAAGTGTTTGAGGATGTGGCGCTTGGGCCTGAATGTTTAGAATATGTGGCACTTGGGCCAAAAAGTGTTTGAGGATGTGGCGCTTGGGCCTGAATGTGTTTAGGAAAGTGGCACTTGAGCCGGAATGATTTGGGATTGCGGCACTTGGGCCAGAACGATTTCATATTGAAGTAAGAAATATGGGCCAGAGGGACTTCTAGACTGGAATGGATGTGCGGGCCTGAATACCCTTAATCTGGAAGTGGAGTAAACGGGCCGAAGGAAGCCACATGGGCCGTGAACGTGCCATTGGGTCGAGGGAGAAACCTTGAGGCCTAAGATTCGTTTGATGATCCTGATGGGCCTTGAGGCCAGAAACTAGAATGAATGGGCCGCACAAAACTATCTAGGATTCGAATGTTTTATGCTATGGGCGAAAATTTTGGATTCAGAGCAAAGTTCGTGGGCTAAAACTATGAATTGGTCTGTGGGCCCAGATTAAGTGAGTTATGAGTGTGGTACTTGGAATATTCTAAGAATTTGGCACCTGGGCCAGAATGTGTGGGCTAGAAATAGGGCGCATGGGCCTAAATGATTTCTAAACCATGTCCTAGACGTGAATTGGAATTTGGGCCGAGTAATTCTGGTTGGGCCTAAAAGGTGATACTTGTATCTAAGATTTTTGGGCCAAAGCCCGAGTGGAAAGTCTTTCTAGACTAGAATAAACCCTGAAACGGAAAGGCCTGATGGATTTTCATGAACTGCTTTAGGCGGATTTGTTTTTCATGGGCCTAGAACTAAATTGATAATTCAAATTGGGCTGAAAGAGAGAAATCACCTAAGTCTAAACTTTTGGGCCAGAGCCCAAACAAACAATTCGTTCATTCAAACCAAACAGGGCCTTTGGGCCGCAAACAATGAAGTCGTAAATTCCAGGTTGGCCTGAGTTGATATAGGAAGAGTTCCTATCAATTTCTAGGCTAGCAGCGGGCCGGTCATACAAGCAAACAAGGCCCACGCAAGTTCAACATGTCCTCACAGGACGCTTCAACCAAATTGGGTATGGATCGATCCGGAGAGGTGCTAGGGGCATGGGCCCAGGTCACCACAAAGGAATAGGGCTCGCACACTATTCTCTTTGGGCTTCCCCACTTTTTCCACATCACCTGAAGGTGTGCGTCTACGGTCGGGTCTTTGACTGACCAAACAAAGGGCTAGGTAAGGGCACTGTCAGGAAAACGCTTGGGGCTAAGGCCCAGGTATTAAGGGGATGTGGTTAGACGACATCCTCCTCTTTTCCCCCGCTTATTCACATCACCTAAAAGGTGTGAGTCCCTGACAGGGGACCCCAGATGGGTCCCGGGGTGAAATCGGTTTGTGTGGACCCTCGCTCTCATATGATGCAGAGGTGCAGGGAATTTAAATTGCGCACAAAGGTAAACAAACAATGTAATAAAAGCCATAAACATTTTCGAGTTAAGCCCTCTTTCTTAAAATTAAACAAGTTAATATTAAGAAGTTTGTCCCCAGCAGAGTCGCCAGTCTGTGAGCCTCGATTTTAAACCCTATCCTATGTGGATTAACTTGATTGGGATCTAATCGGGTTTTAGGTCCACTTATAGCCTAAGATTAATAACTATGTCATATAACAATAATTATTAAAGCCTAAGCTAGCTCACTGGAACCTATTATGAGTCGCCACCTAATTTTAACCTAGATCAAATTAGGAAAGGAGAGTTCGGGTTCGGGGGCTTGATATTCGACTTAATTAGGGTTCAAATTACTTTCATTACCCCTAGAAGTCGTTTTTCCTCTACTTAGTTTAATTACGGCTTATTACAAGTCGTTTTTAACCTAAGTGCGCGCTTCTGTTTTTTTTATTTTTTAACATTTTTTGACAGAAAATTAAAGTGGAAATTAAAATACTTAAACTAGGGTTTCGGAGGCAGAATTAGGTCAAATTTTGCTTACGTCCGTAGCCACGGACCAAAAGTCCGAGACCACGGACCCCAGTTAACCTAAATATGCAGAAAAGTCGAAATTGAAGGAAAACAAAAATTTGCAAAGTCCGGGGCCACGGACAGGCTGTCCGTGGGCCCGGACATCGTTAGAAAAACCTAAGTTTTGAATTTTTAAAATCCCGCCGCCGTCCGTGGGTGTCCGTGGTCTCGGACAACGCGTCCGAGGTCCCGGACCATAGGTCCGAGGTCACGGACCACCCACGGACAGGGTTTTCAGAAGGTTCCCGAGGGTTGTTTTGAGCTCAAATTTTATGGGTGTGTAGCCTGAAAGATTTACAAGCCGTTAGTGATTGAAGGTTTTCAATTTGAACTCGAATAAGCACGAAACTTTGTCAACAAGTTATTGGACAGAAGCTTAAACAAACGTCAATACAGAAGCGTAAACAGGTTGGTTTGAACCCAAACTTTGACAGAGAGTTAACAAGGTCGTGGGGAATCAGAAAAGTGGGATTGTAACCTGTTTTACCTTCGAATTCAAGATGATTCTTCACGTTGGGATTCTTCGGAGGCTCCGATGATGCCGGTTCCGGATTGAGTTCGACCGGGCTTCTGGTTGTTGATTGTTGATGATGTTCTTCACGTTTTGGAGGTGGTTTGGTTGATGTTTTGATGATTGTTGATGTGTTAGGAGTTGAAAAGTGTGTTTAGGTGGTGATTTTGAGAGAGATTTTTGATGTGATTTTGGTGCTTGGATGTGTAAAAACGTGAGGAGAATGAGACGGCTAGGTTTTCTGGTTGCTTAGGGTTCTTGAGGTTCTTCTTTGATCATGGGATAAGGTTCCTTATATAGACCTCTTTAAAGATAGAAAAAATCCGGTAAAAACCGAGATTTACCGACGTTTTAGCTCAAGGGCTTCCAAAAGGAATTTGATTATGAAATTTCACACATGGGTAAAGGATGATATTTCTGATTTTTCTAAAGTGGAATCGAATTTTTGGATATTGGAATATTTTTAAATTCAATTTCTCGTCAGATTCAATCAGAAATTGCTAGAAAATTATTGGAAATTCGAAAAATCAAAATTCCAACGCCATTATGCTTAAAATGTCATCCTCTATCTTGGGTAAAAATTTCAAAGCATTTTGAATTGATTTGACCCTTATTTGGAGGAGAGAGAAAGCCTGTAGGGGGCTTAGGAGCCTTGAAAAATTACGAAAATGGCCCTGGAGATGACTAAGCTGTCCCTAGCACTCTGAAATGTGCCGATCGATCTGGGAACCCTCACTACTAGCCTATTAGAAGAGACTCACCTCCGGGGGGGTTGAAATTTTGGGTATAACAGGTAGTACCTTGGATGTTAACTGTTTATGCAGTCAATGACAATTTACGTTCGTGGCTGCAATTGGTTTAAGTAATATCCATGTTACGGTATAATGGGTCTAATCATTCTCTTGTTGTGGTCATCGTGTTTCTCGACATTATGGTAGGTTATTGCTCTGGCTTTTTGCCCTTGTTGTTCCTTCTGGAGGTAGTGGTACTTATGGTTTTCCATTTCGATCCTATTGAGGATTAGCAGGGTTTTTCCCTTTTCTAAGTATTTATTGTGTATTGGTGTGTGCCGTTATGGGCATAGTGTTGGCCCTAATTGTTACGCGGTCATTTTTCCACCATAATTCCCTATATATGTTCAGGGTTGAACTGTTATTCACAAATATACTTGGTACCTTAAGGTTTACATTGGATGTGTTTTAGCTGTTTGCAGCTGGTATACTTCGGTTCCTTATCTATTCCTATGTTATTATTTGTGGCCACTTGTGGAGAGTTTCAGGAATCATCTGACATAGATGTGATCAGTATCAGTGTTGAACTATCCTTCCACCCCAATTTATGTTCAGCTTCCCGTGACCTGTACCGGATCAAGTTCCACCCCCACGTCAATTTCAAATCATTAAATAATTTATCAATACGCTATGGGGTTTAGCTCATGAGCCGATGTTAATTGTTCATTAATGTTTAGTTGGTGTAGTTAGTTACAAGGTTGGTGTATGCCCTTTAGTTACAGTAGTCAGACTCATCGGGTCCTTCTGAGGTTTGTAGGCCTCATGTTTTTAAGGGTTGTATGCCCCTAATTTGTGACAGACTGTATTTATGGTGTTTGTACGAAGATCGTACGGTCTGCATGGCCTGTAGACTACAGTTGTAGTCGTCGTCGTTACAGTGGTGGTTATTGTTGCAGTTATAGTTGTAGTTGCAATTGTAGTTGCAGTTGTAGTTGCAGCACTTGTTGTAGCAAGTGCGCGAGGTAGGCGGAATCGTTAATGTATTGCTCTTCAGAGCGCTTGCTGTAGCGAGTGCGCCAAGCAGGTTGAGTTATTGGTTTATAATTGTTGGTCTCGTTGACGCTTCGGTCATTTGAGTATGGTTTAGATGGTTTGTCTTGAAAAGTGTAGCATTGGAGTTATACCGGTCCGTTAAGGTATGATGAGTTTTCAAGGGTAGTTTTAATTCTAAGTTCTCTGGTTGGGTTCTTTCTAAGTTTTTTTTTAAACTCCCTCATGTTGAAAGGAGGTTTTTTTTTATACTCTCATGCAGTCGATTTATTAAGTTAAGATGTGGGGTTACCTAGATCACGTTGCGTACTAATACCAACGCCTAAGGTGCAACACCCCTACCGCTAATACCGACATTACTGTACAATTACTTACCTTCGCAGCGGATATTACATACACAACGGCGGGTGTACAATGCCGTTAGTCACCCACGTGACTAACAAGGCGAGTTCAATCCTACATACTATCGGTCTGATGAATATGAACATACCGAGTACTCTAACAATACATTACTTCCCATCGTATACTCAACCATAATTCAAATACAACTCCAATACAATACTATACCGAGTCTACTACAATCCTTAAATTAACGATACAGTTTGGACTTCCAAATTCACAATACATTACAAATCAATCTCTATTATACAACCATGCTTACATAGCAGTCCCCGTCCTACTCTCTCTAACGGTGGTCAGCTTCGAATACCTGCACACTAAAACGTTCCCCCTAGGGGGTCAGCTTACGCTGCATATGAAATTCGATTATACCGCGTGCTAAACGCGGTACGCCGACTTTTTGGTCGGATATACATGGAGTTCATTTTACATGCATACATACATACTCATGCTACAACAATACAATCCACAATACCTACAAACGCATACAAGGTTCAATACTTACTAAGGAAGACAATTCGATAGTCAACCGTTCGTATTAGTTATTTATTCATTACTCTTCCGTTGCATTACTCACTACTCTGTTCGTACTGTGTTCGATATTCACTACTCCACTCATACTCACTCCTTACTCTTGCATACTAATCACTCCATGTTCAATACTACTCGCACACGATCCTTACTCTGTACTCGTTACTATACTTGTGCATACTCACTACTCAATATATGCTTACTCATACGTGCTCAATACTCAATACTTCCTCATACATACTCAATACTCGGTACTCATTACATACTCATACTCACCTTCTCAATACTCAATACTTTATCTACATACACCAATACTCAATACTCATTTTTTCCACCGGGCGGAGTCATACACAAGACTCGCCACCGGACCTACAATACAAGGGCTAACGCTTAGCTTCTCAAATACTCAACCCCTATCCATGCGTTTTTTTATCGGATATTTCCCAAATTCCAAACACTCTCTAGAGTATATTACAATCTCATGGATTAGCCTAATTATCTCTCTTGATAACCTCCACTAGCTTAGGGAATTACCACCGTCTAGTATCCTCAGATTTAAGGGTTTCCCCAACGTATCGAATACTCTCATGTTCGGGACATTACTTGCATCAGTCGGGTCCTCTCATAATGGGTCGACTAGTTGCTAAGGGGTTTGGAGATCCCTCATCGTTCTTTACTACTCTCATGGTTCATGTCTTGCACCAAGATTCATTCCTCTAATAGAGGTTACTTGTATACGTCCACCAATTATTGTACGTGGTTATTCATTTCGGTTCTCCTACCGTTATCGGGAGGTTACTACTCCCGTACACTCTCTCACATTCTAGTGAGTTCATTGGTTTGCGTTATCGTTTATTGGTTCATAAGTTTAGTGCGTTTCTACGGTTCCATTTGTTCGCAACATGTCTCTTACTACGAGTCGCTACACACCAAGACTCATCTACGAGTCGATCTATGCACTAAATGAAGCCACACAATCAATCAAGAAGGGTTAGCTCACACAACATACAGCAAGACATACAATGAGAGGCAATAAACCGTTTTCATGCTTTAGTCTTGATTAGCCGGCATACAGCACACAAATCAACGTAACTCGGTTAGCATACGGGGCATGAGAAAATCATACCTTTCACCGGGGTTAGCTTTACCATGTGTTCCCTTGTTCCTTGATTCACACTTGTTCCACTGATAATGTTTCAAGCATTGTTATTAATGCTAAGTATTACCATGCATGCTTAATTACTACTCCCGTACTTACCCCATTGTCCCGTTGTTTCAGTTTAACTTAACGTCCATACACTTACAACTTCCTTACTTACTTCTCAAACTTATTTATACCTTTCATGACCCTTAAACATCATTAATTAAGTACCAATGATCTTATACTAACATCACCATTCATTACCTTTCCTTAAAAGCCATTTAATATGCTTAATTTTACAATTTTTGGTTGGTCCGGGACCTTGTCCGGGTCTTAAGTCCCGGACCAACATGTGGTCGTAATCCTCGGCCTGTTTTCAAATATGGTCCGGGACCTTATACATAAGGTAAGTCCTGGACCCAAGGCTTTGTAACTCTCGAATGGATTTTGGTACTGGTCCGGGTCTTCATGCTTAACCCAAGTCCCAGACCTTGAACTTACAAAACTCACGGCCATTTTTCAAGGGGTGTCCGGGTCCTTGTATGGGACCTAAGTCCCGGACCACCCACTGCTATCTACAATCGGTCCGTTTTTACACGTTGGTCCAGGACTTAGTCCTGGACTTAAGTCCCGGACCCTGCTACAATTTCTACAGATTTTGACATTTTCCAAATCTGTTACAATCCTCACTTTGCCTAAATACTTCCTGAATGTTCCTACCCTTAATCCCACATGTTTAAGCACCTAATTAAACTTCTAAACATGTCTAAATCCATTACCAATTCATTACTCCTCTTCATACTAATTCACACATACATTTCTACATCTCCCTTTCAACACTTATACACATCCTTCCTAGTTTTGTTTTGCTACAGATTTTAGTTCCTATTTCCCCCATGCATATTCTCATCTCCCAATGCCATTTCCAAGGCCTACAATGCATTACCTTACCTCTTCAAGTTCAACACTCATTCACTAGGTCTTGTACATAAGTTCTCCTAGTCTCTCCATTGCATTTTCAACACTCTTTGCTACAGCTCTTACATTCTTTCATTCTCATACTATAACTACTACTCCATGGTCATTAAACATCCCTACAATCCCCAATACACACCTTGTTTCTCCCATTCACCAAGTCATCCATAAATGCACAATTCCTACCAAAATTTTGCCATAGTTCACCTACTTTCCTTACTTCCTCAAATACACATTCTCTCATCAAATTCAACCTAAAGCTAGCCACACCCAACAAGGGTCCTACCAGCACACAAGGTTCATACGAAATTTCCTCCAAAGCATATACATAATTCTCCAAGCCCAATACAATGCATTAACATAAATACATGGCACTTTGGCCCTTACTTTGCAATTCAACTTCACAACTTCCTCCAATACCAAGTAAGCAAATTTTCTCACATGTTTTGGGTTCATTGATTCATTTACCCTTCCCATTATCCTAATACATATAGATAGTGCATTAAGATAGGGTTTTCTTACCTTGAGATCACAATTCCTCTTTTAAGTTCTTCACCTCTCCTTTTCTTCATTCTCGGTCAAGTTGAGCAATGGGGTTACCAACCCCCAAGCCAACATTCAAGTACACAAAATAGATACAATTAAACTCCTTAACCCATTGGATAACTCTAATTCAATGAAAGGGCTTAAATGCCATTAGTTAGGGTTTTACCTTTGAGCTTCAAGAGAGGTTTTTAGGCCTTGAATACAAAGGAGAGTTCCTTCACCATTGGAGAGTTGAATCAAGCTCAAACAAGGAAGAAGACAAGGCATTACAAGAGGGGGCAAAATCGGCCACTATAGAGAGTGAAGAAAAATGGATTTTTCTTGAAACTTTTTACCTTAGGAGGAAGAGGAGACTCCAAGCTTCGATTTGGTACCATTTCTTCTTCAAATGGGCAAAACCCATGGAGATGAAGTTGCTCATTTTCGGATTTTGAAAAGATAGAAATGTAGAGCTTGAAGAGGGGTGTTCAAATATGTATTTTATTTTACATTTGGAGCTCAAATGGAGCTAGAGCATGAGGAAGAAAGGTGAGAAGCCATGGGAGCATTCTTGAGCTCTCAAAAATCGGCTGCAAGGGGGAGAAGAAGAAGATAGTTCTGTAGAGAGGGGGATTCCACCGTGAGAGAGGGAAAAGAATTGGAGAGAGAGAGAGAGGAGGGAATTAAGGAAATAAGAAGAGAGAGAGGACTACTTTTTACTTTTTGTTACTTTATTACTTTATTGCCTTTTGATTTATTTATTAGTTAACTAGTGTGTGTGTGTGTGTGTGAGGGGCTGAATTAATTGTTAAAACCGGCCCCCCTATTGTACTACTAGTTGGAGCGTTTCTCGTCTTTTACAGAAAACGCTCGTTATTTTACCCGGTTTCGGTACTGTTCACTAACCAGGCCCGTTTTCCGGAATTTTCTCGTTTTTTTTTTATTGGTTATTAAGCTTCGTTAATGCTTAATAATAGTTATTTAATGATTTATAATTTTTACGGGTTCGTTTGACCACTTAAAATCACGTTTTCGGGCTTCCTCGAAAAACGTGCGCTAAAGCTCTATTAGCGTTTTAATACATTATTCGGATCCGTTTTCTTCGGGAATCATTCCCATATACTAATTAGGCATTCATAAGCCTTAGGAATCCTTATGGTTATTTAACGCTTATTTTATCATTTTCCGCGTTCTAAGCGTTTTCTCATTTCTTTTGGATTTATTTTCTTTACCAAAATTACTTAGGCACTATTAGGCCCTTAAATACCATACTAAAATAATTTAATCACCATATTTAAGTTCGGGTATTTCAATCTACCCCCCTTAAAGAACTTTGCCCTCAAAGTTGGTGACTCTAATATTGTTACTTGTATAAATACTCTATGCTAAGGTTATGACCTCTACATATAACTTGTCAAACTCCAAATGTCTGACATGATGCATACTGCGCATCCGAACAGCATGTCACTGCATGCATAGCAGTCAAAAATATCCGTTTTACTTCTCTCCAAGGGGGTCCATCCACAGACAATTAGGTACCATCCTCCCCCAAGTCGAGTGATCCCTCAGGTACCGGTCACGTTTGAACACTTACGCTTTCTGGTTCACGGCCGTCATGACTTGAGCACTTACACTTTCTGGCTCTACGGTCCTTTAGTTCAGATCAAATTCATTTGCACATATAGAGATCCCCAGGCACTTACTCATACTTACGCATACTTACTCGGGACTACGGTGCCCCAGTGCCCTTTGAAAAATACAAAACACACACTGTCACCGCACAACCGGTGTAGTGGTTTCAAAACTAATCAACACTTCCACCGACTCAAAACTAGCTTCTCCTCCTATGGTTTCGACCGGATACCCGTGCCTAGGCATGGAAGATCCACTAGCGCCCGTGGTAGCGGTTTCAAAACTGATCCTTATTCTCAAGTTTGAAGAAAACATTGTACCAAATTAGTTTTGGGAATTCATTTTGAAAACTTGCATACATCCCCCAAATTCCATTTATGATGATTATACCTATTACTAGTGTTATTCTATGACCACTTAAGGGGAGCTTCCAGAGTCCTTCAACCCCAATGTGATCAGCATTGGTGTTGAATTATCCTTCCACCCCAATTTGTGTTCAGTTTCCCTTGATCGCTAGCAAATCAAGTTCCACCTCCCACCTCCATGCCAACCAGACAAATCCGTCAAACATTATATTTCATTTTCTATCTTATTAGTTTGCTAGTCATAATCCCACACATCATTTTCCAATTTATATGATTCACTTACTTACTACTAATCATCTCATCAATTATTACTACACTTCTCCAACTACTATACTTAGAAATTCAGGGTAATATCCCATTAATTTACTATACTCCAATTTATACTCATAAATAAAATCGGTTTTATACCGATTTATACTCATTACATACATCGGTTTCATACCGATTTATACTCCTCAAGTCTCCCATACGTACTCATTCCTCATACTATTACCAATGGGGTTCTCATTCCCCTGGAGTTTCTCTACTCCTTTTTCCTATTCTTATTTCCCAAATTACCACAATTACACGATGCGTGAATACAATGTTTTATGTAACATAAGTATCAATCCTCAAAACGAATTCCCTTGCGCTATGCGCATTGTAGTTTACGCACCTATCACGTAAAACATACATTTCGTGGTTTTCGCTCTACCCCCCTTAAAAGGATTACGCCCACGTAATCTACCATGTGTCAATGTTGAACATTGGTCGAAGGCATTCAGCCGTCATGGAGTGGTTCAGCTTCCATGCGGTTTATTATACAATGTTCCTTGATCAATGGGTATTAACCGTATTATTGGTTAGTCCCAGCATCAAGAATTTTCATCGGAGTTTATTTAACACTTAATCGGTTTCGGTTCTAGCCTTAGAGGCTTCATGGCATTGGTGATTAACCCTTTTTATTCACCCGGTGTATTTTACTTAGAATTCTTGGCCCATTAGCTTCTACTGCGCGACCCTGATAACTTGGGTTATTCGCCCCTTTTTCTTATACTAAACGTGCTATACTTCACCTTTTTATCCCCCTTATTGTGGGATAAGGTTCATTAACCAGGCGTGGTGCACAAACTCAATGAGTTTTAGATTCATAACTAGTTCTTTGGGAATCTATATGGATACTGTTGTGTTTTGTAGTGATCATTTACTTGGTTCCTCCTACTTATTGTGGTGTTTGAGGTTTGAAACCACTACTTAGTTTAGTGCTTCCTCTATTGTCAGTGGTTTCTGAATTCTGCTCAATATTTTGTTTGGTACAAGTGTTCTTTACTTGTATGACCTTGCATTTTCTATGCGTCGGTCCTTGTGACTTTCTTAAGTCTCCTCTCACCTTTATTCCAATGGAATTCACATCTTGTGATTGTTTGTGTTTCACACACTTCGTGCTTCTTTGGCCTTAGGCCGCACAGTTTGTTTCTAAGCTTTTGCTTAACTGGCTTATGCCATGTTTGTTGTGAAAGGAAGGATTTACCATGATTTACATTTTCCATATTCCTAGCTATCCCACTTGATCATTAACTGCACAAATGCAATACCAAAACACTCAGTCCCACAGAGTGCAGAGGTGTAAACTCTTGTGCAGTAACTCTCTTATGAGATCTAAAGGAATGATCGTTACTCCTTCAGGTGGTGCTTCATCATTTGGTGTAGACTTCTGGCTTGTTGCCTGGTCTGTCTACCATCTTGTATTAACTACTTCATAGCATCGGGTGATCATTCACATACATTGGTCGCCTACTGCGCACCATGTTCTTACTGATTCTACAGTATTGGTTTACATGGCATCCACTGTTGCTAGCATCAGCTCATGCATTTCCACCAGCATGGTTCGGTGTTTATACTTCTGAGCTCCTTGAGCGTCATTTACTTATACTTTATGTTCCTCCATATCGTGTTCCTTTTGAACCGATTACTTCTTGGTTGTCAATAGTTGCTATTTAAGCTTATTTGACATCGCTTGGCAGTAATTGTTTGCTCAAGCTTCACTACGTTTGTAGTTCTAAAAGAGATATATTTTCAGACATTTATTGCTGGAATCCTCTCCTTAGGATCTGTATGTTCACCGCTCTTGCGGTATCACAATAACGAGGGGTATCCTTTCTCGTTAGTTATTTAACTATCTCACTGGTGCCGTTCTTGGCAACTCTTTATACCGTTCACATTGGTTTTTTGCAACCTTTGGGTTGTGTCCTGTAGTATGTTTATGGCATACTAGCCATGTTGCCTAGAGCTTTGCTCATCTTAGGCTGTTCACAAGCTTTGCTCTTCTTTATACCTTCAATTGGTTTGGAGGTAAGTAATTTGATGTTGATTGTTGTCATTGTTAATTTAGGGTATCCCCTAGTGAGTGGGATTCCTTCGGTGTTCTAACCGAGTGTCCAATCTAGCTCTTGTACTTTTATCACGCTTCCGACACCCTTCAAGGATTGCTCATGGGTGTTGTTAATTGGTGCCATTATATCTGGCTGATATTTAAGAGTGCGTCTAGTCTGTTTTCCTTCCTCGCGGTTCTGGATCTGAGTTATCCGTTGAGGGTTATAGCGTCTCCCGTTTTTAGGGTAGACCACTAATGTCTTTCCTTATGTCATACGGGTTTGATATTCCCTTCAGTGATGAATGGTATCTCTCGGTACCTTATGTGATCACACTATGTGTTTGTGGTAGTTGTCCTGGAATCTCATCCCGTTCATTGAACACTGATGTGTTAATATTAGGCATTTGCCTTACAATGTTTAGACTGGGTATTCCTTCCAGTTATCATGCTTTATTTCGGTATCTTCGAGACATATTCAATGTCTTGTTCCGTTGTTAGTGCTTCTCGCACTTTTAACTCTAATCACTCTCCTAGAGTGAGTTCTTGACTCCTTAGCTTGTAAGCTTGTATGAGTTCCCTTCTTGCTCGTTTGAGGTATCCAACTGTTCTGGTTTGAATTACTTATGGTCCGTAGAACGGAGTTAACTACTTCCCGTGTTTCGTGCACTACATGTATACATGCGTGGGGTACCTTGTTGGTACGTTACCACTTACCTGACTATTTGTCGGGCCCGCAAGCTCCTTCGGAGTGCGGTCGTCCCACATCCCGTAATTGGGTGCACTCGTAGTGCTCGTCCACGCCCTAAGTGAAGTATTCTATTGTAAACTCTTCTTGTATCCTACTATGATACTCACCGAAATTTTGTTCGGTTTGGTTTTAAATATCCAAGGTTTAAAAGAAAGGTTTGTGGTTTTGGAAGAAAAATTTGAGTTTTGAAATAACAGTTCGGTGTGGAAAGAAATTCTTCGTGGCGCATTGCCATGTCTGAGGTCTTGTCCAAGTCCAGCTCCTCGCTGACTGGTATGTTCTTAGTACAATGGTCAGACTGATAGGCCTTTCCAAGGTTTCATTACATAAATCCTTAGGATTTGTGATCCTACATTTGCTCCCTCGTCATAGCGGTACTTTAGCAAGTATTTGCGGGTTGTTAAAAGTCTTCCAACGTCTTGTAGTTGCTGCACTTGCCCAGGGCAAGTGCGCGGGTAGGTTGTTTTTCAGTAATGTATACCGGTTACGGTATCGTTTCCATCCATATTTGGTGATCTTATTAGATCTTCCTTTGATCTCTTGATCTTGGTGATCGATCTCCTGAGTCGTTTCTCAGAGTACTTGACATGGGTGTCATCAATCCTGGTGTCTCACACCCTCAGTGGGGTTAACGAGGCTTAATTTATCCTTAGGAACCATGTTGTAGCCCTACAGGTGTATGTTTTATGAATGCGTTCATAGTTGTTTGAACTATGTCATCCGATCATTACGGCCTCTTGGCGTAAAGGTTTGGTGTTAATCCAACCTCGACTAATTCCTTAGTCGGTTTGTATACCGTTGTTCGTATTATCAAACATTTCAGTCCGTAGACTCTCTTGTCTCGAGCTTGTTACTCTGTCCTTTTCGCTCCACTACGCGGTTGTGCTTCCCTTCTCACCGGCTGCGCTGGTTTCTTCCGACTGCGAAGCATGTTGCCCCATGGTGCCACAATTTCGATCATCCTTTTTTAGGATCTTCTGTCTACGATCATTAAATGCGGTTGTTGTTGTTCCAAAGGGAACCATCTTCGGGACTTCCAGTTCTTGGACTCTACCGTTTGACAGGTTCCTTTCTAGTAAGGTTTGTTCTTGCAATTGCCAGATCGGGTTTTACCCGAGTGTGAGAGGTCTTTCCATCTCTCTGGCGTTCTTCTCCCAACTTAATACCGTGGGTTGCGGAGGCGGGTATGGTTGTTGTAGGTTTCCAGTTCATACGGAAGTTCCTATCTAGCGTACCTCACACGCTAACACTCAACCCTTAGCCCTAAGTCTCTAATTCCTAACTCGGTATTTCCCTAAACTCGGTATTTCATCCATCAGAGCGAAGTATCGCTCTGATACCACTTTTTGTAACACCCCTACCGCTAATACCGACATTACTGTACAATTACTTACCTTCGCAGCGGATTTACATACACAACGGCGGGTGTACAATGTCGTTAGTCACCCACGTGACTAACAAGGCGAGTTACAATCCTACATACTATCGGTCTGATGAATATGAACATACCGAGTACTCTACACAATACATTACTTCCCATCGTATACTCAACCATAATTCAAATACAACTCCAATACAATACTATACCGAGTCTACTACAATCCTTAATTACCGATACAGTTTGGACTTCCAATTTCACAGTACATTTACAATTCAATCTCTATTATACAACTACCCATGCTTACATAGTAGTCCCCGTCCTACTCTCTCGAACGGTGGTCAGCTTCGAATACCTGCACACTAAAAACGTTCCCCCTAGGGGGTCAGCTTACGCTGCATATGAAATTCGCATATACCACCGCGTGCTAAACGCGTAATGCCGACTATTTTGGTCGGATATACATGGAGTTCATTTTACATGCATACATACATACTCATGCTACAACAATACAATCCACAATACCTACATACGCATACAAGGTTCAACTACTAAGAAAAAGACAATTCGATAGTCAACCGTTCGTATTAGTTATTTATTCATTACTCTTCCGTTGTGTTACTCACTACTCTGTTCGTACTGTGTTCGATATTCGCTACTCTCACTCATACTCACTCCTTACTCTTGCATACTCATCACTCCATGTTCAATACCTTACTCGTACACGATCCTTACTCTGTACTCGTTACTATACTTGTGCATACTCACTACTCAATACTCTATGCTTACTCATACGTGCACAATACTCAATACTCAATACTTCCTCATACATACTCAATACTCGGTACTCATTACATACTCATACTCACTTCTTACTCAATACTCAATACTTTACTCATACATACGCAATACTCAATACTCATTACTTTGGCCACCGGGCGGAATCATACACAAGACTCGCCACCGGACCTACAATACAAGGGCTATACGCTTAGCTCCTCAAATACTCAAATGCCCGTTTTTATCGGACTACTCAAATTCCCAACACTCTCTCTCAGAGTATATTACAATCTCATGGATTAGCCTAGAAGTATCTCTCTTGATAACCTCCACTAGCTTAGGGAATTACCACCGTCTAGTATCCTCATTTTAAAAGGGTTTCCCCAACGTATCGAATACTCTCATGTTCGGGACATTACTTGCATCAGTCGGGTCCTCTCTAATGGGTCGACTAGTTGCTAAGGGGTTGGAGATCCTTCATCGTTCTTTACTACTCTCATGGTTCATGTCTTGCACCAAGATTCATTCCTCTAATAGAGGTTACTTGTATACGTCCACTAATTATTGTTGGTGGTTATTCATTTTCGGTTCTCCTACCGTTATCGGGAGGTTACTACTCCCGTACACTCTCTCACATTCTAGTGAGTTCATTGGTTTGCATTATCGTTTTGGTTCATAAGTTTAGTGCGTTTCTACGGTTCCATTTGTTCGCAACATGTCTCTTACTACGAGTCGCTACACACCAAGACTCATCTACGAGTCGATCTATGCACTAAATGAAGCCACACAATCAATCAAGAAGGGTTAGCTCACACAACATACAGCAAGACATACAATGAGAGGCAATAAACCGTTTTCATGCTTTAGTCTTGATTAGCCGGCATACACCACAAATCAACGTAACTCGGTTAGCATACGGGCCATGAGAAAATCATACCTTTCACCGGGGTTAGCTTTACCATGTGTTCCCTTGTTCCTTGATTCACCATTGTTGCACTGCTAATGTTTCAAACATTTTTATTAATGCTAATATTAACATGCATGCTTAATTACTACTACCCGTCTTACCCCGTTGTCCCTTGTTTCGGTTTAACTTAACGTCCATACACTTACAAACTTCCTTACTTTACTTCTCAAACTTGTTTTACCTTCATTACCCTTAAACATCATTAATTAAAGTACCAATGATCTTATACTAACATCACTATAACACCCATCCAAAGCCTATCGTGGTTATCGCAATCTGAACACTTAATCGAATACGTCGCAGCGGAAATAAACAACACCTGGACCTTGCCACGGTCTGATCGTTAGAATATACCGGCTTAAATGCTTACAATACTTATCCAAAAATACTTATCCGCTTAAACATCAACATTCATAACACCACAACCAACCGAGTACTAGTATCTTAACATAATCCAAACTTACATCAGTTAAATATAAACAGTCGGGTGCACAGGCGCAACCCGAACTCAAAATAAATGTCCCACCCTAAGACTAACCGCTCCTACTCTCGTAGTGCGTCCTCATGGGCCTCTTACCTGCAAGTGTAAAAATAGCCCCCGAGGGGGTCAGCACGAATGCTGGTACACCCTCTCATGGCCCCCAAGCTAACGGGGCTACGACGACTAATTGTCGATAGCATGGAAATTGATTACATACACAAGCATAATATGAAGTGCAATAACAATAACCACAGATGAACATATATAGTTCACACCAATGAACGACTCAAGCGTTCCCTTAACAAGTGGGTTAGTAACCCCCTCCTTAGTCCTCATTTCCTTAATCTCAGTTCCTTACCTTACCTTAATCTTAATCTCAATCTTAATCTTAATCTCAGTATACAAACCTTTCCTGGAAGGGATTGGTTGTAGCTTAATTCGAACCTGGGATTTAGGTGATCCCACCGCACCATCTTAATGCCACCTACTCTGGACGGGAGTCCAGCGTAGCTGAGCCGGCAACCGGCCCTAGGCTACAAGTCCGAAGACAAGTCCTTAAGCGGAGGGCGGATCTGATTCAGATACCGTCCCCCTTTTTCCTTAGCATGCATGACCGGAGATCGGTCCCGGGTTTCCTCACTCAAGTTCCAGTTAGTAGACATCTTAATCACCATGTGCTAGCTAAGCCTTAACGGGCATTAACCAACAACCATCCAACTTAACTCTTATTCTTAACTCAGTAAGTACTAAACTTGGTTAGTAACAATCTCAAGTCTCGCGGGTTAGTGTAAATATAACACAATCACAACGAGAACAAATATAACCGGTTGCATGCTTTATCTTGTTTTAGTCATAGCAATAAACAGATAGCACACAAGCCGAGGGACACCTCGTTAGCAAGCAGGTCACAAGAAGGATTGTACCGTTCACCGTCGATCGTTGTTTGTTTAACCTTCTTCGGGGTCCCAATTCACAAACCTAAACATTCATTCATTTTTAGGTCATTAGTTATTGCACCTTACTTAACTCACTTAGTCTCTAAGATTCCCATTTAATAACCTCTCAAGTTCTTGCCACTTAGCTTACAAACTTAACTTTAAACATTAAAGCTTATACTTATCTTAACTTAATTCCTTAAGTTCTTAGGGTCCTAATCATTACCACCCTACCAAGGTATACCTCATTACCTATCACCATTCTTAGAATTCAAATTTCTTTTTTTTTCCTAAGTGTTAGGGTCGACCGACCCACCGACCGACCCTACCCCTGGGTCGGTCCATTACAGAAACTCTTCCGTCTCTTGAAACCCATCCGACCGACCCAGAGCTAGACCGACCGACCCAAACCCTCTGGGTCGGTCCCTTACAGAACCCATTTTCCTACTTAAACCTTGCCCGACCGACCCAAGGCTAAGCCGACCGACCCAACCCCCCTGGGTCGGTCCAGTCCAGAGGCATTCCGGATGGCTTAACTGGTCCGACCGACCCAAACTGGGTCGGACCCTGGGTCGGTCCTCTACAGACCTTCCTCTTAAATTGCCTCTTTCAATTCCAACTCTTCCACAATGTTCTAATATGCTATAACCCATTTGGGCACCTCAAATACACCTTGAGCCCTCCTCTAAACACATAAATCATTCACCAAAATCCACCTTAGTCATTATGCATTTTCCTTGTAATAATGCTACACTTGTAATGCTTTCCTCTAGGTTTCTAGGTGGTGGTTCATACCTAATGTAACCACTATGCCAAATTTTCCTTCACACTATAACATCATCTCCCAAGCATCTCTCACCATCTAAAACTCTTTTAAGCATTTACTAAAAGTTCCTTCACAAGTTTAAACTTCATCATCAACACATTATTTCCTTCTTAGTTGTGCACCAACATTTGCCTAAGTCCTAAATACTCAAATACATTCTCTTGATTTCTAAATCCTTCATAGTAATGCCTAAGTCATTATAACTCATTAAAACACCTTAAACTCACCCTTTTCCATCAAGACAACCTATAGAACAACCTAGTACTTCCTTGGTCATTAAATTCCCTTAGAATATCTTAAACACTTAAGCTCTCCTTTAAATTTTGCCATAGGTTCTCTAGTATATATATACCTCCTACACATGGTTTTTCTCCATCAAACAACCAATACCACACAAATTCTCATCACAACACTTATAACACAATTTTCACTAAAACCCACACATCATCATATATTGCTTAAACTTAAAATGCTTGGCACTTAGGCCCTTAATGACAATAATCTTAACCACTGAATTTCCACATATATATGCCTTCAACCTGCGAATACACTCAACAAGGCTCCCATTGAAATAAAATGCTTCTTGTACTTCACCTTGATTTCTTAAACTATCTCTTTTTCTCATTTGCTCCTTAGTCACAAGTTCACAAGTATAGTCATTGTTTCTCCTAGGTTTTATAACACCTTTTCTAATGTAAACTCACACTAAACTCATCATATACTAAATCCCATTCCCTTAAACAACAAAACACCTTAAGGTAAGTAATTTACCTTGTTTTCTCACAAGCTTAAAAGCTTTTCTCCTTAGGTTTTCTTCGTTCAATCTCGGTCACCAATGTGTGTCTCCTTGCCAATGTTCTAACCAATATCCAATGACTCCAATGAGTACTAGATAACACATTAACCCTAAGGAACAAACCCTAGGTTAAAAATATGTTTTAAGGTATTAATGTGATTGTTTTACCTTGGTTTCTCAAGACAACTTGGATATGAAGCAAGAAGGACCTCCTCTCTCCTTTGAAGAGTAGAAACAAGCTAGAACAAGGCATAAACATGGAGTTCCATGAGTATATATTTTCGGACATGTGAAGAAAATGGTGGAAACCTAGATTTTCTTACACTTTCTTTACCTTAAGAGAATGGAGATGCCAATGGAGTCTCCAAACTTGAATTTCCTCCTCTCTAATGGTGGTTTGACTTGGCACCAAAATGAAGCTCTTGAAGTTTTGAAAAGATAGAAAGGAGGAGCTTGAGCTAACTAAGAGGAATATGTATTTTGTTTTGGATTTGGAGCTTAAATGAGCAAGTAGTGTGCAAGAGAAGATGGAGCTTTCATGGAGTTGAGCTCTACGTGAATGGAGAAGAGAAAGAGAGCAAGAAACCGTGTGAAACAAGGGGAATGAAGAAGTGAGGAGAGAGGTAAGTAAATGTGATATTTATCTTAAAAGGTGAATAGTGTTTTTACTTATAACTTACTTGTTTTTGCTTTCTCTTTACTTAGCTAGATAAGTGTGATGAGTCACACTTAAGAAACCGGCCCCCTTTTGTAGATGAGGGTAATTAAGTCTTTTTTGACCAAATGTCTCACTTATATAGACTTATGTTATAAACTAGCTTAATTAATTCACTATTCATCAAAACAAGGCACATTGTTGTGAAATTTTTGATTTCCCATTGATATAGACCTCCAAATGTGATACTATATAGTACACATGTTAATTAAAGAGTAATGATGGACATTTAGCCATTCAAAACTCATTTACAAGACAATTTTTCAAAAACGTGCTTTAAGACTCCTTAAAGCACATTTTGTGTTTTAACTTGTTTTCAAGCTTGGTTTTCTTTGGTAATTGACTTAAAATGACCATTAGGATATTACTAAGGTCTTAGACAATATTTGGGTACTCTCCCATGTCTCTCCAAGCTTAGAGCACGTTTTTGTTAAAACTGCTCTTTTGGTGTTTCCTTATATTTTCTTTGATTAGAAATGTTTCTCTAAGGCATTATTTAGCCTCCTTATATCTTAGTTTATCATTTAAACACCATATCTAAGTTTGGGGTATTTCAATCTACCCCCCTTAAAAGAACTTTGTCCTCAAAGTTCACACATGTGTTTAACCATTCACGGTACACAATTCTCTTAATCTTAATACCACATCTTATATTCACATTCATACATCTCAAGACTCAAAGGTCAATCTCAAATACAATACATAAGTATTATACATAACTCAAACTTACACCGAAGTGTAGCAACTTACACAAATTCACATCTTAAACAACCAAACAAACGACAAACATGATCGTTTCCTAACTCAAAAGCGAGGAAGCTCTACCCCCCTTAAAAGGGGTACGCCCCGTACCCTATACAGACGATCTAGTCAGTAAATAAAGAAGGGTACTTCGCCCTCATCTTATCCTCTAATTCCCACGTGGCCTCTTCGACATCCTGGTTAGACCAGAGAACCTTCACCAGTCGCACTGACTTATGGCGAGTGTCCCTAGTCTTACTGTCCAAGATTCTCTGAGGAGTCTCCACGGATCTCATATTTGGTTCTAAAGTCAACCTCTCAGGTTCTAACACATGGGAGGGGTGGTGCATGTATTTCTTTAGCTGTGAAACATGAAAAACATCATGCACTTTACCCAGCTCAGCAGGTAATTTAACCTGTAAGCAACCGGGCCCACCCGCTCCGTAATCTCATAAGGACCAACAAATTTCGGGCTTAACTTGCCCTTCTGCCCAAACCTGAATACACCCTTCATCGGTGATACTCGCAGAAATACCAGTCGCCCACTGCGAACTCCAGGTCCCGTCGTCGAACATCAGCATACGACTTCTGCCTATCTTGAGCAGCTTTCATGTTCTCCCTGATTTGCTGAACTTCAGCCTTAACTTGTTCTAAGTACTCTGGTCCTATAATGACCGTCTCACTCGACTCATCCCAGCAGAGCGGTGTACGACATGGTCTACCGTACAACGCTTGAAAAGGTGCCATCTTGATCGAAGCGTGATAGCTGTTGTTGTATGAAAACTCGATCAGATGCAATCTGTCAATCCAACTGCCCTGGAAGTCTAAGGCACATGCTCTCAGCATGTCCTCGAGTGTCTGAATAGTACGCTCAGTCTGACCATCTGTCTGAGGATGGAACGCGGTACTCAGTTTGAGTTCTGTACCCAACGCTTCTCTGGTAGCTCTCCAGTACCTCGAAAGGAATCTGGTATCTCTATCTGACACTATGGTCTTTGGTATGCCGTGATCCTCATGATTTCTTTCTCAAATAACTCAGCTAATTTGGTCACCTTCCAAGTATCCTTCATCGGTATGAATCGGGCTACTTTGGTAAGGCGATCCACCACCACCCATATCATGTTGAGACCTCCCCTAGCAGGTGGAAGCCCAACTACGAAGTCCATGGAGATATCATGGAACTTCCACTCCGGAACTGGCATCGACTGTACCATTCCGCCCGGTCGTCGGTGCTCGAATTTCACCTTCTGGCATGTGAGACACCTCAAGACGAACTCGGTAACATCTGTCTTCATCCCCGACCACCAGAAGTATCTCTTCATGTCTTTATACATTTTAGAGGCTCCCGGATGGATGGAAACTGAAGAACAGTGTGATTCTCTAAGTATACGGTCTTTCAGATCCGTGTTACCTCGTGGTATGCATAATCGGCCCTTAAGTCTGATCAGATCATCATCATGAAGTCTGAAGTCGTATTTCTGACTCTCAAAGGTACCATCTGTCAGCTTCTGTCTGACCTCTCTCATATACTCATCTGTCCTCTGAGCCTCTCGCACCTCATCAACCAAGCTGGAGAAAGAAACTAGCGAATGGAGTGAGTGTGCTCGACGGCTCAGGGCATCTGCTACAACATTGGCCTTCCCTTCTTTGTATTGAGGTCAATGTCATAGTCTTTCAGAAACTCTAACCATCTCCTCTGTCGAAGATTTAACTCCTTCTGAGTGAATATGTATTTCAAACTTTTGTGATCGGTGTAGATCGTGACACTAACCCCATATAAGTAGTGGCGCCATATCTTCAAAGCGAAGACTACAGCTCCCAGCTCTAAATCATGTGTGGGGTAGTTCTCCTCATGTTTCTTCAACTGGCGTGAGGCATATGCCACCACCTTGCCATGTTGCATGAGCACGCAACCCAGCCCTCTGCCGGATGCATCACAATAAACCTCAAAGCCCTCTGTACCGTCTGGAATGGTCAGTACCGGTGCAGTGGTCAGTGAGTCCTTCAAGCGCTGAAATGATCTCTCACAGTCAACTGTCCACAGAAATGGTGCATCTTTCTTCATCAGACTGGTCATCGGCTTCGCGACCTTGCTGAAATCTCTAACAAATCTCCTGTAGTAACCTGCCAGACCGAGAAAGCTCCGGATGTCGGTAACAGTCTTCGGCCTTGGCCAGGTACGTACGGCATCAATCTTTGCTGGATCCACTGCGATCCCAGCATCTGAGATGACATGACCTAGGAAAGAGACCTGGTCAAGCCAAAACTCACACTTGGAGAACTTAGCATATAGCTGGTTCTCCCTCAATATTTCCAACACCCCCTCCTCAGATGTTCCTCATGCTCAACCTTAGACTTTGAATATATCAGAATGTCATCAATAAAAACCACAACCGACTTGTCCAGCTGCTCCCGGAACAAGCGGTTCATCAGATCCATAAACTTCGCCGGTGCGTTCGACAAACCGAACGGCATCACTGTAAACTCATAGTGGCCGTATCGTGTCCGGAATGCCGTCTTCTCAATATCTCCCTCCTTAATGGCTATCTGATGATACCCCGATCTGAGATCAATCTTGGAAACACAGATGCTCCCTTCAACTGATCGAACAGATCGTCAATGCGGGGTAGTGGGTACTTATTCTTCACTGTCACTGCATTCAGCTCTCTGTAGTCGATGCAGAGGCGGAGACTACCATCCTTCTTCTTCACGAAGAGGACTGGCGCTCCCCATGGTGACACACTTGGTCTAATGAATCCCTTATCCAACAAATCTTTCAATTGTTCCTTTAACTCAGTCATTTCTGCCGGAGCCATACGGTATGGTGCTTTGGCTATCGGTCCGGTACCAGGTAGCAGCTCAATGGTGAACTCTACCTCCCGAGTGGGTGGCATGCCGGGCAGTTCCCGTGGAAATAATCGGGGAACTCCGACACTACCGGTAAGTCGGGGTCGAACTCAGGGTCTCTCTCTATGTCCTGTACATAGCAGAGGTATACTTCTTCCTTTCTCCTTAATTCTCTATGCATTGCCATGGCGGTGATGATCTTAGTCGAAGGCTCTCTGGGCCTCTGGCGGTATGATATTGTTACCCCAGACGGACTCCTGAGCAGCAATCTATGCTCGGCGCAGAGGATACGTCCCTTGTGCCGCTCCAACCAGTTCATCCCGAAGATAACATCAAATCCTAGCTTACTGAACTCAATGAAACTGACTGGGAAGTCTTCCCCCTTAATTCTGATGGTGGCTCCTCGGTAGTAACGAGTGCAACGAACCTTCTCCTTAGACGGGAGCGTAACCGTGAAGTCGGGTAGCTCATCAGCGTCTAGCCCCAACCTGCTCGCGAATGATGCAGAGACAAAGGTATGCGAGGCCCCTGAGTCGAAGAGAACTGATGCCTCAATCCCATTGATCGGAAAGGTGCCGGTGAGGATAGTACCGCTGGCGTCGGCCTGTGCCTCTGTGAGTATGCTTAGTGCACCTTCCGTACCGAGTCCATAACCTAATTGTGTTCACAAGCTCCATGAGTATTGATGGTATAACAAGAGTCGTAATCAATTATATGAACAACACTGTTATTTTTTTCATGACCATCCTGTTTACAACATGTGCTTCAATCTTACATCTCATTTCTCATCTCATTCTAACATTACATGGCTAATATTGTCTAAAGGTTAGGTTTAATCTCCCTGGTCTCATATGCGTCGCATGATTATTACTGCTGACGGTGCTGTATTCAGCTTGATTCTCTTAATTCCATGGTATAACATCCTTGATTCTCCTCCCAAAATTAATACATCACCTGACTTAAGTACTATCTTATCTGCACGGTCCGCACGCTTCTGCTCGCCGTATAAAAACTCCGCATCATCTCCAATGGACCAAGACACTACGGGTATCCCTCTTTCGAGAGACTCCGTTGTCTCGTCCTTATCCTGGTGTAGTCCCAGTTTCCCATCTTTTTCGTAGAAGTTTACAATGCAAATGTCTGGCTGGATGTCTGGAATCGGTTCAGCTTCCAACTGCTGAGCGATTTCCATGACTTGTGTAATAACTGGATGGAACTCTTCGGGTATTCCCGGTGGTGAGACTCCATCTTGCTCCCTTGTGGTTTGGTAATTCTTGGCATACGGATTCCAATCCTTGCCCAAGCTCATCATCTTTAATTTCATCCTTGCTCCCCCTGGGTACTCCGGTGTGTAAAAACCTCCCGGTCCCATTCCTAGTTGATTGCATCTCCTGATGATGGCTATTTGTGCTTCGGGTGTCAGGTATCCCCTTAATAAAATCATACCTGGGCGGATAACCTGACATTGTTCGGTTGGAAAGTGTACAGTTTCGATGTCGGTGTGCTCCGGGTTAGATGTAGATGGTATAGGGTAGCAGATGTTGAATCTTCCTAGAGTGGTAGTAGGTTATATCTTACTTAATTCTAATCTCATCTTATTCTTACTTAACTCATTTATTCACCAAACATGCATGATAATGCGGTAAGCAGGTAGTTTTACTACTAAATGGTTATAGTGGTACCTGGCCTCGATGAGGGCTCAGGCTCATCGTCCCGGTCCACCATGTGTAGAGTGGGCCCCGTCTTCTGGGTCACCCTTGGGTTCTTGTCCGCCGGCTGCTGCACTTTCCTCTGACCGTCAGATCCAGCTCCCTGATCGGTCTTGCCCTTGCCCCTGGTGTCGGGCCTATAGGCTCTGCTAGCAGGATTCCGGTAACACTCGTAAGCTCGATGTCCATACACTCCGCAGAAGTTGCACTCCACCTTGTTTCCCTTACAGTCGAGCCCGGGGTGGTCCTTGTGACACCATCTACAGATGAAGCGTCGCTGGTAGCCACCACCGGCTCCCCTCTCAGTCTCAGATCCTGATGATTCATATTGTCAATTCTCATATCTCAAACGGTTACTAATTTATTTCTTAACTCATTCAATATCAATTTCCTTACCCTTTGGCGCCTTAGAGCGCAGGGGTGTAGCTGCAATAGCATATGTCAGCTTCAATGGCTCTTCCGAAGCCTTCTCCTTTTCCTCCTTCCCTTTCGGGTTCTGATTTTTCTGGGCCTGAGGCTGGTACTTTTGTTTCTTGTACCCTCCTTGCCCTTGACTTTCTGAGCTTTTACCAGCACTCTTCCTCTTAGCATTCTCCTCGTCCCTCAGCTGGACGGTAATCTCAACCTTAGCAGCGGCATGATAGCACTCCTGCTTTTCCATAGTATTAGTCTCACTTATTTCTCATAATCTAAATCTTATTCATCACTTACTCAAATCTCAATCGTTCTTATTACCTGCAAGGTAGTGTAACTCGTCGGCCCCATGCCGTAGCGGAGTCGATGGCTAAGCCCGCCATAGAAGCGGTCCACCAAGATCTGGTCAGAATACCCTAGACCCGGCAGAAGACGGAGCAAGGCAGTGAACTCTGAGTAATACTCGTCCACTGTCATCTTGTCCGACTGCTTAAGCGCATCCAACTGCAAGCGCTTCTTCGTCTGGACATGGGCGGGGTAGTACTTTGCTCGTAGCAAGGCGGTGTACTGCTCCCAGCCGAACTCTGGATTGGCCACATGCTCGGCCCTCACCAGCTTCCACCAATCGCCTGCCGCCCCCTTCAGGTAGAAAGCAGCTAAGCGCACCTTGATCCCAGCAGGGACATCAAGGGTCTCGAAGGCGGTCTCCAGCTCGGAGATGTACGCCTCAAGCTTGGCGGGATCGGTCTCCCCCTTAAAATGCGCGGGTCGAAGATCTGCTAGACTCTTCACCCAGTTTGGTTCCCTAGGTTGTGGCGGTGGAGGTGGTGCACCCACACCAGGCTGATAGCCCATATGCCCTAAAGCGGCAGCTACGATCTCTGCGATCGTCTGCCCTCCAGGTATCCCTGAAGTATCCTCACCCCGGCCGCGACCTCGGCCTCCTCTAGGGCGTCCTGCCATCTGAACAAGCATAACTTACATTAGATTCACATTCACCATGTTTGGTTAGTAAATTTATAACGTCCGTAGACGGTAAAGACAATCCACACTTATTAGTGGTCATCTGACTCTACTCACTCTAACTTCTCACACCCTTAACCCAACACTTATTCCTTAACTTATATCCTAACTCGGTGGTTACTCAAGTCCGGTATTTCTTGATCAGAGCGTAACTACGCTCTGATACCACTTTTTGTAACACCCCATCCAAAGCCTATCGTGGTTATCGCAATCTGAACACTTAATCGAATACGTCGCAGCGGAAATAAACAACACCTGGACCTTGCCACGGTCTGATCGTTAGAATATACCGGCTTAAATGCTTACAATACTTATCCAAAATACTTATCCAGCTTAAAACATCACATTCATAACACCACAACCAACCGAGTACTAGTATCTTAAACATAATCCCAAACTTACATCAGTTAAATATAAACAGTCGGGTGCACAGGCGCAACCCGAACTCAAAATAAATGTCCCACCCTAAGACTAACCGCTCCTACTCTCGTAGTGCGTCCTCATGGGCCTCTTACCTGCAAGTGTAAAAATAGCCCCCGAGGGGGTCAGCACGAATGCTGGTACACCCTCTCATGGCCCCCAAGCTAACGGGGCTACGACGACTAATTGTCGATAGCATGGAAATTGATTACATACACAAGCATAATATGAAGTGCAATAACAATAACCACAGATGAACATATATAGTTCACAACCAATGAACGACTCAAGCGTTCCCTTAACAAGTGGGTTAGTAACCCCCTCCTTAGTCCTCATTTCCTTAATCTCAGTTCCTTACCTTACCTTAATCTTAATCTCAATCTTAATCTTAATCTCAGTATACAAACCTTTCCTGGAAGGGATTGGTTGTAGCTTAATTCGAACCTGGGATTTAGGTGATCCCACCGCACCATCTTAATGCCACCTACTCTGGACGGGAGTCCAGCGTAGCTGAGCCGGCAACCGGCCCTAGGCTACAAGTCCGAAGACAAGTCCTTAAGCGGAGGGCGGATCTGATTCAGATACCGTCCCCCTTTTCCTTAGCATGCATGACCGGAGATCGGTCCCGGGTTTCCTCACTCAAGTTCCAGTTAGTAGACATCTTAATCACCATGTGCTAGCTAAGCCTTAACGGGCATTAACCACAACCATCCAACTTAACTCTTATTCTTAACTCAGTAAGTACTAAACTTGGTTAGTAACAATCTCAAGTCTCGCGGGTTAGTGTAAATATAACACAATCACAACGAGAACAATATAACCGGTTGCATGCTTTATCTTGTTTTAGTCATAGCAAAAACAGATAGCACACAAGCCGAGGGACACCTCGTTAGCAAGCAGGTCACAAGAAGGATTGTACCGTTCACCGTCGATCGTTGTTTGTTTAACCTTCTTCGGGGTCCCAATTCACAAACCTAAAACATTCATTCATTTTTAGGTCATTAGTTATTTGCACCTTACTTAACTCACTTAGTCTCTAAAGATTCCCATTTAATAACCTCTCAAGTCTTGCCACTTAGCTTACAAACTTAACTTTAAACATTAAAGCTTATACTTAATCTTAACTTAATTCCTTAAGTTCTTAGGGTCCAATCATTACCACCCTACCAAAGGTATACCTCATTACCTATTACCATTCTTAGAATTCAAAATTTCTTTTTTTTTTTTAAGTGTTAAGGGTCGACCGACCCACCGACCGACCCTACCCCTGGGTCGGTCCATACAGAACTCTTCCGTCTCTTGAAACCCACCGACCGACCCAGAGCTAGACCGACCGACCCAAACCCTCTGGGTCGGTCCCTTACAGAACCCATTTTTCTACTTAAAAACCTTGCCCGACCGACCCAAGGCTAAGCCGACCGACCCAAACCCCTGGGTCGGTCCAGTCCAGAGGCATTCCGGATGGCTTAACTTGGCCCGACCGACCCAAACTGGGTCGGACCCTGGTCGGTCCTCTACAGACCTTCCTCTTAAATTGCCTCTTTCAATTCCAAACTCTTCCAAGTGTTCTAATATGCTATAACCTCATTTGGGCACCTCAAATACACCTTAGCCCTCCTCTAAACACATTAAATCATTCACCAAAATCCACCTTAGTCATTGGCATTTTCCTTGTAATAATGCTACACTTGTAATGCTTTCTCTAGGTTTCTAGGTGGTGGTTCATACCTAATGTAACCACTATGCCAAATGTTTTCCTTCACCACTATAACATCATCTCCCAAGCATCTCTCACCATCTAAAACTCTTTAAGCATTTACTAAAGTTCCTTCACAAGTTTAAACTTCATCATCAACAACATTATTTCCTTCTTAGTTGTGCACCAACATTTGCCTAAGTCCTAAATACTCAAATACATTCTCTTGATTTCTAAATCCTTCATAGTAATGCCTAAGTCATTATAACTCATTAAACACCTTAAACTCACCCTTTTCCATCAAGACAACCTATAGAACAACCTAGTACCTCCTTGTCATTAAATTCCCTTAGAATGTCTTAAACACTTAGCTCTCCTTTAAATTTTGCCATAGGTTCTCTAGTATATAATACCTCCTAACACATGGTTTTTCTCCATCAAACAACCAATACCACACAATTCTCATCACAACACTTATAACACAATTTTCACTAAAACTTCACCACATCATCATATATTGCTTAAACTTAAAATGCTTGGCACTTAGGCCCTTAAATGACAATAATCTTAACCACTGAATTTCCACATATATATGCCTTCAACCTGCGAATACACTCAACAAGGCTCCCATTGAAATAAAATGCTTCTTGTACTTCACCTTGATATTCTTAAACTATCTCTTTTTCTCATTTGCTCCTTAGTCACAAGTTCACAAGTATAGTCATTGTTTCTCCTAGGTTTTATATATAACCCTTTCTAATGTAAACTCCACTACAACTCATCATATACCTAAATCCCATTCCCTTAAACAACAAACACCTTAAGGTAAGTAATTTACCTTGTTTTCTCACAAGCTTAAAAGCTTTTCTCCTTAGGTTTTCTTTGTTCAATCTCGGTCACCAATGTGTGTCTCCTTGCCAATGTTCTAACCAATATCCAATGACTCCAATGAGTACTAGATAACACATTAACCCTAAGGAACAAACCCTAGGTTAAAAATATGTTTTAAGGTATTAATGTGATTGTTTTACCTTGGTTTCTCAAGACAAACTGGGATATGAAGCAAGAAGGACCTCCTCTCTCCTTTGAAGAGTAGAAACAAGCTAGAACAAGGCATAAACATGGAGTTCCATGAGTATATATTTTCGGACATGTGAAGAAAATGGTGGAAACCTAGATTTTCTTACACTTTCTTTACCTTAAGAGAATGGAGATGCCAATGGAGTCTCCAAACTTGAATTTCCTCCTCTAATGGTGGTTTGACTTGGCACCAAATGAAGCTCTTGAAGTTTTGAAAAGATAGAAAGGAGGAGCTTGAGCTAACTAAGAAGAATATGTATTTTGTTTTGGATTTGGAGCTAAAATGAGCAAGTAGTGTGCAAGAGAAGGATGGAGCTAGCATGGAGGTGAGCTCTCACGTGAATGGAGAAGAGAAAGAGAGCAAGAACCGTGTGAAACAAGGGAGAATGAAGAAGTGAGGAGAGAGGTAAGTAAAATGTGATATTTATCTTAAAAGGTGAATAGTGTTTTTACTTTATAACTTACTTGTTTTTGCTTTCTCTTTACTTAGCTAGATAAGTGTGATGAGTCACACTTAAGAAACCGGCCCCCTTTTGTAGATGAGGGTATTAAGTCTTTGTTGACCAAATGTCTCACTTATATAGACTTATGTTATAAACTAGCTTAATTAATTCACTATTCATCAAAACAAGGCACATTGTTGTGAAATTTTTGATTTCCCATTGATATAGACCTCCAAATGTGATACTATATAGTACACATGTTAATTAAAGAGTAATGATGGACATTTAGCCATTCAAAACTCATTTACAAGACAATTTTTCAAAAACGTGCTTTAAGACTCCTTAAAGCACATTTTGTGTTTTAACTTGTTTTCAAGCTTGTTTTCTTTGGTAATTGACTTAAAATGACCATTAGGATATTACTAAGGTCTTAGAACAATATTTGGGTACTCTCCCATGTCTCTCCAAGCTTAGAGCACGTTTTTGTTAAAACTGCTCTTTTGGTGTTTCCTTATATTTTCTTTGATTAGAAATGTTTCTAATGTTTCTAAGGCATTATTTAGCCTCCTTATATCTTAGTTTATCATTTAACACCATATCTAAGTTTGGGGTATTTCACTCACATTCATTAACCTTTCCTTAAAAGCCATTTAATTAAAATAGCTTAATTTTACAATTTTTGGTTGGTCCGGGACCTTGTCCCCCGGGGTCTTAAGGTCCCGGATCAACTGTGGTCGTCAATCCGTCGGCCTGTTTTTCAACTATGGTCTGGGACCCTAATACATAAGGTAAGTCCTGGACCCCAAGCTTTGTAACTCCGAATGGATTTTGGTACTGGTCCGGGTCCTTCATGCTTAACCCAAGTCCCGTACCTTGAAACTACAAAACTCACGGCCATTTTTCAAGGGTGGTCCGTGGCCTTGTATGGGACCTAAGTCCCGGACCCTACCCACTGGCTATCTACACTACACTCGGTCCAGTTTTTTACAGTTGGTCCGGACTTAGTCCTGGACTTAAGTCCAACGGACCCTGTTACAATTTTCTACAGATTTTGACTTTTCCAAATCGTTACCATCCTCACTTTTGCCTAAATACTTCCCAAATGGTTTTCCTACCCTTAATCCCACATGTTTAAGCACCTAATTAAACTTCTAAACATGTCTAACTCCTTATTACCAATTCATTACTCCTCTTCATACTAATTCCACACAACACATTTCTACATCTCCCTTTCAACACTTATACACATCCTTCCTAGTTTTGTTTTTGCTACAGATTTTAGTTCCTATTTCCCCATGCATACTTCATCTCCTAATGCCATTTCCAAGGCCTACAATGCATTACCTTACCTCTTCAAGTTCAACACTCATTCACTAGGTCTTGTACATTAGTTCTCCTAGTCTCTCCATTGCATTTTCAACACTCTTTGCTACAGCTCTTACATTCTTTCATTCTCATACTATAACTACTACTCATGGTCATTAAACATCCCTACAATCCCCAATACACACCTTGGTTCTCCCTTCACCAAGTCATCCATAAATGCACAATTCCTACCAAATTTTGCCATAGTTCACCTACTTTCCTTACTTTCCTCAAATGCCACATTCTCTCTCATCAAATTCACCTAAACTAGCCACACCCAACAAGGGTCCTACCAGCCCACAAGGTCCATACGAAATTTCCTCCAAAGCATATACACAATTCTCCAAGCCCAATACAATGCATTAACATAAATACATGACACTTTGGCCCTTACTTGCAATTCAACTTCACAACTTCCTCCAATACCAAGTAAGCAAATTTTCTCACATGTTTTGGGTCATTGATTCATTTACCCATCCCATATCCTAATACATATAGAATGCATTAAGATAGGTTTTTCTACCTTGAGATCACAATTCCTCTTTTAAGTTATTCACCTCTCCTATTCTTCATCTCGGTCAAAGTTAGCTATGGGGTTCCCAACCCCCAGCCAACATTTAAGAAACCAAATAGATAACATTAACTCCTTAACCCATTGGATAACTCTAATTCAATGAAAGGTGAAATCCCCCTAACCTTTAAAACTTAATTAAATGATCTACTAATGATCTAAGATGGTTATAAATATCTAAATATTATTGGGGAACAATCTAAAGATCTCAACAAGGCAAAACACGCCTTAAGATTGGTAAAGCCAAAATGTGCTTTAAGACACCATAAAGATTGTATGACCTCAAATATGATCAAAAGTGGATTCCTAAGTATTATAATGAAGTAAGGAGCACAACAAAACTATTATCAAAGAAAGCTAAGCTCAGAAGCACCTTGCAACACAAAATGTGCACTAAAACACCTTAAAGCACGTTTTTTGAGATTGCCTTCTAAATTGGGTTTTAATGGGCTTAAAGGTTATAATTACCTTTAAATTTGATATTTTATCATATTAGGAATTTAATTCCAGAAATTTACAAATTTAATATTAAAATATTAATAAAACCCTAAAGTGGGGCCCCGTTCGAGTCAATATTGACCAAGTATGGTCAATGGTCAATTAATTGACCCAATTGACCAAGGAAGTCGACAGGCAAGGAGGAGGAGAGGAGACAGCTCAAATCATTGTTAGACAATTAAGCTACCTAATACCAAAATTTGCAATAGTAAAAGTTACTTTTATTACTTTTCCAATTCAATTTAAGCCTTTCCTTCATTTCTTTCACTCCCTTGTTCCCAGCTGATTCGCAGCAGCCCCCACCTCTCTTTGCTTCTCCATTTTCGTGGTAACACAGCCAAACTCAGAAGAGGAGAACAGCAATCACCATTGGTAAGCTTATTAAGCCCTTAAATGTTCATTTTCTTCACAATTTCTTCCTCTTTCCATGGAGCAAAGCATCAACCACTTCCATCAATGTTCTTAGGTTGTTATGGAGGTTAAATGGAGGATGTATCTCGGCATTAACAAGGGAAGAAGGTGGAGAAAGCTAATCTTGTTCTTAAGGTATAAAAATGTGCTCTAAGCACATATCTTTTGATTCCCTTCAAATTCGGCTGTGAAACTTTGTTTCTAAGCTTATAATCTTCATTGTAACATACTTATCCAGTGGGTACTTCAAGAGCTTCGAAGTATAACCAGATCCAAGCCAAAAACACCATTTTAGGCATTTTAAACAAGGTAAAGATTAGCTACCTTCTAATCTGAGTTATACCAGTTTAAAGCTTGGTTTTAGTAGCTCTTTTAACACTCTTTGCCTACTGTAAATACAGGCCGAGATCAACCTTGTATACCTTGGTGTTCTAAGGTAAATTTTACCTTAAAAATTGGCATTAAACACTTCTTATGGTTAGATCTTGCTTGGAGACTAATCATGCCTTAATTGCTGTTTGAAAACATGTAAACTAAGCTGTGGAAAATAGATCTCCATACAGCCGTGGCCAACAAGGCATATACTAGGCAAAAACAAGGTATAAATCACTTAAACCTTCACTTGGTATATTAATATGTGCTTATACATATTTATATAAATTGTGCCGTGAGTGAACAAGGTATTTAAGGTCTTATTTTGACCTTAGGTGATTAAGGAATGGTTTAGTAAATTTTATAACAAATTAATTAGCATAATTGTCAAATTTAAGACATTATGTGGAAAATTGGTAAATAAAGAAAACATGTGTAAGGGCCGAGAGTTTAAGGCTTTTATGGACATTTATGTGTAATTTATTTTACAAGCCAATGTTTGTAATAAGGCCATGTACTTTAGGCCATTTTATTTGTGCATTTATAAGCTTTTAATTAAGTTTAGGTGCTAAATATGCATTACCGCATATTATTGGGGTTATAGTGTAATTAAATTAAAATTTGGGGGCTATAAAAGGATATAGCCGAAAATTGGAGGTTTAAGGAGTTTATATAAAAATTATAAGATTATATAAAGTTTTGGGGTTAAATGGTAATTTATGAAAGTTATGGGTGTAAACCGTAATATATAGAAATTAATGGTCAAGGAAATAGTAAGGTGGTCAACCTTGACCATATGGTAGGTTTTGACCAAATTAAATAAGTTAGATAACTTATTTAAGGTTTTATAACAAGTTATGAATTTAATTGTAACAATTTTATAACATATGTGGTGAATATGTTATTAACGAAAATAAAGGGTGTAAAATGGTATTATAAACACCCATGGGCTATTAGGAATTTATTGAGTTGATTTTGGAATTTGAATGAACTATATATGTATAATATATAGTTATTATGTCATTATGACACTTTGAAATAAAAGATGTGGTGGAATGGTAATAACCGATTATATATGGGTTAGTAAGGGTAATTATAACCCTTTGGTGAAATTTGGTGATTTTTAGAATTATATAAGAGTATTTAATGAGATATGTGTATAATATATGGTTTTAATGTTATGATCAAACCATATGTTATAATTGGGCCAAATGACAATTACAGAATAATATTGGGTCTGTTCGGAATTTACAAAAAATATAACCATAGGTTATACCATTTTATAAGTTAAAATGTTATATTTTATGAGATATATAACATGGTATAAAAATATGGGTGAATTTGTAAATAAAGGAGAGTATGGTATATGAAAAGAATATGTTTTTTATAAGGTGCCCATGCGGCAATAATAAATAGTTTTGCATAAAAACTATATGTTATAAATTAAAGGGAATAAAATATCATAATATATGATATTAGTACATGGCATAACATTACATAATGTTATGGGGTCAAAATAGAATTTAAATAAATTCAAGGGCTGTACCGAAATATTAAAGGTTAGAAAATGAATCCTAGACTAAGTCTATAATGTTATAAATGTTATAACAATTATTTGTTTAGATGGAATTAATAAAAGTAAGAATAATCACATTAAGTAATGTGACAAACTATGAATAAATAGGATTCATAAACCAAGGAATTTGTTAATTAAACCTTGGGAGTTGTTAAGATACAACATAAAATGTTACATAATTAGGATAATAATCTTAATACAGTTGTACAATATAGTACGACTAAAGGGAAAAGGCATCTAGTAAAAGATGATAAAAATGTAACATATAATACAAGAATTTATAACTCAGCTGGAATTACCTTGTGGTAAATATATATACACATACCAGAAAAATGTATATAAGAATGAATATATACTATGGTTAGAAAACCATGTATTAAAATGGGTGGTGGAAAACAAACCTTAGGAAAAATAAATACTAAGGTGAGATGTATAATAAATGATTAAGATTATACATGCAATATAGTGACAAGCTATACAATGTACAAATGTGTATTAAATTACATGTGGTAACAAACGTTTAAAGTTAAGTATATTAATATACTCGACGTAACCACGCATGAAATATGACGTTGTTCCAAATCCCGAGTTAAACCGAAAACCCGACAAACGTTATCAGTTAGTAACGGGGAATAAACCGGGATGGATTAGTAATGGTACGAGGTACCGTAGTGTGTTGTTAGTATGAGATGCTGATGCATAGTGTGATGCATATTGATAGATTGTTAGAGACGACACGAGGAGCATCGGATCTAGCTGAATCATACTCCACCGTAATACAATCAGGGTGAACGGTATGTTATTTATGTGGCTTGATTGTCTCTGAGGAATTCCTCAGTTCAGACATTGTGTGAAAATCTGTGATAAGATTGAATGTCTGCTTGTGTGAATTAATATGCTTGAGTTGTGTATTAATGCTGCTTTATTATTACTGTTGCACGATAACAGTACCGTTCGTATATATGAACATATTATAAAACGAACTAGCGGCAATGATGCTATCTTATATGTGTAATATAAGGAACGTAAGTAAGACGTTGTAGCATCAGGATAATAAGATATATATATTACCTGGACTTATATACGGAGCATTGGCCTTCTTAACGCCGCTTTCGTATCTAACACTGGACCCCGAGTCGACATACTCAGGATTGGGCTAACGACCTTAGTCTGTTGTGTTAAGGAAAATAATAAAACGATGTGATGGTATAGAGATAAGCCTATCAAGAGGATGTGACTCTTACTGTGAACTGTGATCCATTAACGATACTAGGATACCGTGTGGTAACCGTAAGTATCAGGATAAAATTTCCAACAAACTACAGATTGTTCATAGGTCGGAGACTCTACCGCTGGAGTGGCTACTGCCGTGGGTGACCCGCCATAAGAGATGGGTAACTTAGAGACACGTCGTTCTAACGAGGCGTTGTCATTAGACATGACTGAACAACTACGAACGACTATATTAACTCGTACATTAGGCGAACATTGTTTGGGCTTGCATGCCAATGATGAGAGTTTATACTCGTTTATAATTCTCGTTGTTTCGCCTTGTTGTTCATTGGTTGTGCTTTGTGGTTATGTGTGGTATGTTGGTGGATTTGTTTGAACGAGCCTTTGTGCTCATATTGTGTGTTGTGAACTGGTTGTGCCGAGTCGCTGTACTCATGTGTGGATTATGGTGGATTGTTTGGTTGGGTGAGTCGCCGAACTCAATGATGAACTATTAGGTGTTTGTTGGAATGGAGTCTCTGTACTCATATAAGCGTTGTAACGCTTTCAGTGCTTATTACGATGCGATGTGTGAAGCCGGGGGCTTGTTTGTTATTTGAGTTACTGCTAATATATTGTTGTTTTACAGTTTCAACATTGAACTATTTGCATGGAAATGAATCGCATGCTCTCGACCAAATAACTGAATGGTCCGAGGGTGCATGACAGTCAAGTAATAACATACTCAGCAGGGGCTGATTCCATACCACAAACTACCATTTTTGCAGGTATGCAACTTCCGGTGTCGGCAAAGAGAGTGACGCGCTGGGTAGTTTAATTACAGTTGTTTAGATATGCACTGTTGCATTTTGATACAAACCTAGAAACGTGTATAGGATTGGGATACTTAGAATGCTCACTGTGAATGTAATTTTATATTGGTTTGGGAGGTTGGATCTATCTCTTGTTGTCACTGCGAGAAATTGTTTCGTATTTAAGAGCATATCAGGAAGCACGTTATTACTCGTATGGGCGAGCAAGAACGGTGACCCCAGTAGTTAATTGTTAAGATTACCGCTGCGATTATATTGTTTAGTAAGATGATTAGGAGCCGATTAGAGTAGGGGTGTTACAAAAGGGCTTAAATGCCATTAGTTAGGGTTTTACCTTTGAGCTTCAAGAGAGGTTTTTAGGCCTTGAATACAAAGAAGAGTTCCTCCACCATTGGAGAGTTGAACCAAGCTCAAACAAGGAAGAAACAAGGCATTACAAGAGGGGGCAAAATCGGCCACTATAGAGAGTGAAGAAAAAAGGATTTTTCTTGAAACTTTTTACCTTAGGAGGAAGAGGAGACTCCAAGCTTCAATTTGGTACCATTTCTACTTCAAATGGGCAAAATCCATGGAGATGAAGTTGCTCATTTTCGGATTTTGAAAAGATAGAAATGTAGAGCTTGAAGAGGGGAGTTCAAATATGTATTTTATTTTACATTTGGAGCTCAAATGGAGCTAGAGCATGAGGAAGAAAGGTGAGAAGCCATGAGAGCATTCTTGAGCTCTCAAAAATCGGCTGCAAGGGGGAGAAGAAGAAGATGGTTCTGTAGAGAGGGGGACTCCACCGTGAGAGAGGGAAAAGAATTAGAGAGAGAGAGATGAGGGAATTAAGGAAATAAGAAGAGAGAGAGGACTACTTTTTACTTTTTGTTACTTTATTACTTTATTGCTTTTTGATTTATTTATTAGTTAACTAGTGTGTGTGTGTGTGTGTGTGTGAGGGGCTGAATTAATTGTTAAAACCGGCCCCCTATTGTACTACTAGTTGGAGCGTTTCTCGTCTTTTACAGAAAACGCTCGTTATTTTACTCGGTTTTCGGCACTGTTCACTAACCGGGCTTGTTTTCCGGAATTTTCTCATTTCTTTATTTTTATTGGTTATTAAGCTTCAGTTAATGCTTAATAATAGTTATTTAATGATTTATAATTTTTTACGGGTTCGTTTGACCACTTAAAATCACGTTTTCGGGCTTCCTCGAAAAACGTGCGCTAAAGCTCTATTAGCGTTTTAATACATTATTCGGATCCGTTTTCTTCGGGAATCATTCCCATATACTAATTAGGCATTAATAAGCCTTAGTAATCCTTATAACACTCTAACCGAGGTCTCGTACCTCCTATGGTTATTTAACACTTATTTTAGCATTTTCCGCTTTCTAAGTTTTTTTCTCATTTCTTTTGGATTTATTTTCTTTACCAAAATTACTTAGGCACTATTAGGCCCTTAAATACCATACTAAAATAATTTAATCACCATATTTAAGTTCGGGGTATTTCATAAGGTTCCCACAAAATTCGGGGTATTTTGCCCCTGGTGACTCTTTTCCCCTTTTAATTGCTCGTATCAGCTGGGGTCTGCTCCGTGTAGCTACCTCGTGGTGTTTCTGGTCTAGCAGATGAAGAATTCTAGTTGTCCTTGGTATGACATTCTTCCTCTTGAGTGTTTTATTGTAGTAATTTTAGGAGTTTAGCTCGTAAGCTCATATGGTTATTGCAATTGTAGGTCAGGTTTCTCTGAAGCTTCTAGTTGTATTGGGTTGAAGCTATCCCTTTCTATGAGATACTTCTAGGTGGTTATTGGTTTCGTATGTTATGTGTTTTGAATAGTCGTCTGAGACTTGTTTTTCCATCTTTTGGTCTTCAGGTGCATCGTGCGTGCTTTCCTCAGTTAACTGGACATGGTTTTGGTGTGTCTAAATACAAGCCGACCCGATTGTCCTATGGATTCCTATCCTTATTCAAAGTAAGGTTGATGTATATTCTTTGCTGCGTATTAGTACGCTTCTAGATAGTAAGTGATTATCAGGACCCCCCGGTCCTTAATGATTTCATAGTAACTATAGCAACCGCATCGGTCTTACGAATAGGAGGAATTCTTCTGTCTCCTTGGCATCATTCGTTACATTGCTTCTATAGATGATACTCGAGGTGTGGACAGCGGGGGGTGGGGTACCAATGTTGTTTTCCCCGGGATGTTCTTCCATCAAGCTCGTGCGGCGACTGTCGTCTCAGCACTGTTTAGGGTTCCAGTACCTCCGTCACCCCCGACATGCCTCTTCTCAACACCCATAATACGCTATGTCGTATCATTACCCGGTAGTTTCCCGTATAGTAATCAATCACACAGATATGCCATTAAGGCTAATATTGTCACACATTCAGTGTTACTAAGACACTGGTTCGTTTAAGACTAGATGTCTCGTACCTCACAAACGTTTCTCGTATTCCCATAATCCTAAGCTCACTGTTTTAATCCTAATATCTCGTCATCAGAGCGGTACTCCGCTCTGATACCACTTTTTGTAACACCCCTCACATTAACGTGTAATAATCACTCTCATAGCATAATTAAAGACGTCTCACAGTGAAAGTTAAACACTAATAATTCTCACTCGGGTATCATATGCCATTACTCGCCCATGCGAGTAAAGAAGCAGAAAAGGAATATAACAACACATCGACAATAATTAACTGCAGTGATGAACGAGATATATACTACATCATCCTAAATTTAAACTAATACATAAGATAAGTGAGCATCTAAAGTAATCCCGATGTTTACAACGTACTGAACATAAACTAATTCTGAAAGTGCAATACATAAATAAATAACGTCGTTGACTACCCCAAAGACCCGCACTCCGCTTCATAGCTTGATTATGAAATACCCCTAAATTAATTTAAATTAATTTAGGGGATTTCTTTTATTAAAAATTAAATTATTATATGGAATTATGAATATTAAATTATTATATGGAGTTGTGAAATTTATTTAGGGGTTTCTCCTATTTAACCCTAATTATCATACATTATTAGATAGTATTATGAATTTAATAATAGATTTATAAGTCAATAAATCTTGGGAAAATTACTAAACACTCCAAATATATTATAAAGATTTTAGGAAGTGTTGGAACATTGTTTTGAAACTAAAGTCAATATATTCTAATTCTAAGTACCTTAAAGCCAAGGATTTTTATAATATATTTGAGTTTAGTAATTTTCCCAGATTTCTTGACTTATAAATCTTATTAATTACATTCATAAAACTAATCTAATAATGTATGATATTAGGGTTAAATAGATTGAACCCCTAAATAAATTTTCACAGACCTCCATATAAAATTTAATATTCATAATTCCATATATAATTTAATTTTTAATAAAAGAATCCCTAAATTAATTTAAATTACTTTAGGGGTATTCATAATCAAGCTATTTAAGCCGGAGTGCGGTCTTTTTGGGGTGTCAATGATTTTTTATTTATGTATTGCACTTTCAGAATTAGTTTATGTTCAGTACGTTGTAACATCGGGATTACTTTAGATGCTCACTTATCTTATGTATTAGTTTAATTTAGGATGATGTAGTATATATCTCGTTCATCACTGCAGTTAATTATTGTCGATGTGTTGTTATATTCCTTTTCTGCTTCTTTACTCGCATGGGCAGTAATGGCATATGATACCCGAGTGAGAATTATTAGTGTTTAACTTTCACTGTGAGACGTCTTTAATTATGCTATGAGAGTGATTATTACACGTTTAATGTGAGGGTGTTACAAAAAGTGGTATCAGAGCGGAGTACCGCTCTGATGACGAGATATTAGGATTAAAACAGTGAGCTTAGGATTATGGAAATACGAGAAACGTTTGTGAGGTACGAGACATCTAGTCTTAAACGAACCAGTGTCTTAGTAACACTGAATGTGTGACAATATTAGCCTTAATGGCATATCTGTGTGATTGATTACTATACGGGAAACTACCGGTAATGATACGACATAGCGTATTATGGGTGTTGAAAGAGGCATGTCGGGGGGTGACGGAGGTACTGGAACCCTAAACAGTGCTGAGACGACAGTCGCCGCACGAGCTTGATGGAAGAACATCCCGGGGAAAACAACATTGGTACCCCACCCCCCCGCTGTCCACACCTCGAGTATCATCTATAGAAGCAATGTAACGAATGATGCCAAGGAGACAGAAGAATTCCTCCTATTCGTAAGACCGATGCGGTTGCTATAGTTACTATGAAATCATTAAGGACCGGGGGGTCCTGATAATCACTTACTATCTAGAAGCGTACTAATACGCAGCAAAGAATATACATCAACCTTACTTTGAATAAGGATAGGAATCCATAGGACAATCGGGTCGGCTTGTATTTAGACACCAAAACCATGTCCAGTTAACTGAGGAAAGCACGCACGATGCACCTGAAGACCAAAGATGGAAAAACAAGTCTCAGACGACTATCATAAACACATAACATACGAAACCAATAACCACCTAGAAGTATCTCATAGAAAGGGATAGCTTCAACCCAATACAACCTAGAAGCTTCAGAGAAACCTGACCTACAATTGCAATAACCATATGAGCTTACGAGCTAAACTCCCAAAATTACTACAATAAAACACTCAAGAGGAAGAATGTCATACCAAGGACAACTAGAATTCTTCATCTGCTAGACCAGAAACACCACGAGGTAGCTACACGGAGCAGACCCCAGCTGATACGAGCAATTAAAAGGGGAAAAGAGTCACCAGGGGCAAAATACCCCGAATTTTGTGGGAACCTTATGAAATACCCCGAACTTAAATATGGTGATTAAATTATTTTAGTATGGTATTTAAGGGCCTAATAGTGCCTAAGTAATTTTGGTAAAGAAATAAATCCAAAAGAAATGAGAAAACACTTAGAAAGCGGAAAATGCTAAAATAAGTGTTAAATAACCATAGGAGGTACGAGACCTCGGTTAGAGTGTTATAAGGATTACTAAGGCTTATTAATGCCTAATTAGTATATGGGAATGATTCCCGAAGAAAACGGATCCGAATAATGTATTAAAACGCTAATAGAGCTTTAGCGCACGTTTTTCGAGGAAGCCCGAAAACGTGATTTTAAGTGGTCAAACGAACCCGTAAAAATTATAAATCATTAAATAACTATTATTAAGCATTAACTGAAGCTTAATAACCATAAAAATAAAGAATGAGAAAATTCCGAAAACAAGCCCGGTTAGTGAACAGTGCCGAAACCGAGTAAAATAACGAGCGTTTTCTGTAAAAGACGAGAACGCTCCAACTAGTAGTACAATAGGGGGCCGGTTTTAACAATTAATTCAGCCCCTCACACACACACACACACACACACTAGTTAACTAATAAATAAATCAAAAAGCAATAAAGTAATAAAGTAACAAAAAGTAAAAAGTAGTCCTCTCTCTCTTCTTATTTCCTTAATTCCCTCATCTCTCTCTCTCTAATTCTTTTCCCTCTCTCACGGTGGAGTCCCCCTCTCTACAGAACCATCTTCTTCTTCTCCCCCTTGCAGCCGATTTTTGAGAGCTCAAGAATGCTCTCATGGCTTCTCACCTTTCTTCCTCATGCTCTAGCTCCATTTGAGCTCCAAATGTAAAATAAAATACATATTTGAACTCCCCTCTTCAAGCTCTACATTTCTATCTTTTCAAAATCCGAAAATGAGCAACTTCATCTCCATGGATTTTGCCCATTTGAAGAAGAAATGGTACCAAATTGAAGCTTGGAGTCTCCTCTTCCTCCTAAGGTAAAAAGTTTCAAGAAAAATCCTTTTTTCTTCACTCTCTATAGTGGCCGATTTTGCCCCCTCTTGTAATGCCTTGTTTTCTTCCTTGTTTGAGCTTGGTTCAACTCTCCAATGGTGGAGGAACTCTTCTTTGTATTCAAGGCCTAAAAACCTCTCTTGAAGCTCAAAGGTAAAACCCTAACTAATGGCATTTAAGCCCTTTGTGTAACACCCCTACTCTAATCGGCTCCTAATCATCTTACTAAACAATATAATCGCAGCGGTAATCTTAACAATTAACTACTGGGGTCACCGTTCTTGCTCGCCCATACGAGTAATAACGTGCTTCCTGATATGCTCTTAAATACGAAACAATTTCTCGCAGTGACAACAAGAGATAGATCCAACCTCCCAAACCAATATAAAATTACATTCACAGTGAGCATTCTAAGTATCCCAATCCTATACACGTTTCTAGGTTTGTATCAAAATGCAACAGTGCATATCTAAACAACTGTAATTAAACTACCCAGCGCGTCACTCTCTTTGCCGACACCGGAAGTTGCATACCTGCAAAAATGGTAGTTTTGTGGTATGGAATCAGCCCCTGCTGAGTATGTTATTACTTGACTGTCATGCACCCTCGGACCATTCAGTTATTTGGTCGAGAGCATGCGATTCATTTCCATGCAAATAGTTCAATGTTGAAACTATAAAACAACAATATATATAGCAGTAACTCAAATAACAAACAAGCCCCCGGCTTCACACATCGCATCGTAATAAGCACTGAAAGCGTTACAACGCTTATATGAGTACAGAGACTCCATTCCAACAAACCCTAATAGTTCATCATTGAGTTCGGCGACTCACCCAACCAAACAATCCACCATAATCCACACATGAGTACAGCGACTCGGCACAACCAGTTCACAACACACAATATGAGCACAAAGGCTCGTTCAAACAAATCCACCAACATACCACACATAACCACAAAGCACAACCAATGAACAACAAGGCGAAACAACGAGAATTATAAACGAGTATAACTCTCATCATTGGCATGCAAGCCCAAACAATGTTCGCCTAATGTACGAGTTAATATAGTCGTTCGTAGTTGTTCAGTCATGTCTAATGACAACGCCTCGTTAGAACGACGTGTCTCTAAGTTACCCATCTCTTATGGCGGGTCACCCACGGCAGTAGCCACTCCAGCGGTAGAGTCTCCGACCTATGAACAATCTGTAGTTTGTTGGAAATTTTATCCTGATACTTACGGTTACCACACACGTATCCTAGTATCGTTAATGGATCACAGTTCACAGTAAGAGTCACATCCTCTTGATAGGCTTATCTCTATACCATCACATCGTTTTATTATTTTCCTTAACACAACAACTAAGGTCGTTAGCCCAATCCTGAGTATGTCGACTCGGGGTCCAGTGTTAGATACGAAAGCGGCGTTAAGAAGGCCAATGCTCCGTATATAAGTCCAGGTAATATATATATCTTATTATCCTGATGCTACAACCGTCTTACTTACGTTCCTTATATTACACATATAAGATAGCATCATTGCCGCTAGTTCGTTTTATAATATGTTCATATATACGAACGGTACTGTTATCGTGCAACAGTAATAATAAAGCAGCATTAATACACAACTCAAGCATATTAATTCACACAAAGCAGACATTCAATCTTATCACAGATTTTCACACAATGTCTGAACTGAGGAATTCCTCAGAGACAATCAAGCCACATAAATAACATACCGTTCACCCTGATTGTATTACGGTGGAGTATGATTCAGCTAGATCCGATGCTCCTCGTGTCGTCTCTAACAATCTATCAATATGCATCACACTATGCATCAGCATCTCATACTAACAACACACTACGGTACCCCTCGTACCATTACTAATCCATCCCGGTTTATTCCCCGTTACTAACTGATAACGTTTGTCGGGTTTTCGGTTTAACTCGGGATTTGGAACAACGTCATATTTCATGCGTGGTTACGTCGAGTATATTAATATACTTAACTTTAAACGTTTGTTACCACATGTAATTTAATACACATTTGTACATTGTATAGCTTGTCACTATATTGCATGTATAATCTTAATCATTTATTATACATCTCACCTTAGTATTTATTTTTCCTAAGGTTTGTTTTTCCACCACCCATTTTAATACATGGTTTTCTAACCATAGTATATATTCATTCTTATATACATTTTCTGGTATGTGTATATATATTTACCACAAGGTAATTCCAGCTGAGTTATAAATTCTTGTATTATATGTTACATTTTTATCATCTTTTACTAGATGCCTTTTCCCTTTAGTCGTACTATATTGTACAACTTGTATTAAGATTATTATCCTAATATTATGTAACATTTTATGTTGTATCTTAACAACTCCCAAGGTTTAATTAACAAATTCCTTGGTTTATGAATCCTATTTATTCATAGTTTGTCACATTACTTAATGTGATTATTCTTACTTTTATTAATTCCATCTAAACAAATAATTGTTATAACATTATAAACATTATAGACTTAGTCTAGGTTATTCATTTCTACCTTTATATTTCGGTACAGCCCTTGAATTTATTTAAATTCTATTTTGACCCCATAACATTATGTAATGTTATGCCATGTACTAATATCATATATTATGATATTTTTATTCCCTTTAATTTATAACATATAGTTTTTATGCAAAACTATTTATTATTGCCGCATGGGCACCTTATAAAAAACATATTCTTTTCATATACCATACTCTCCTTTATTTACAATTCACCCCATTATTTATACCATGTTATATATCTCATAAAATATAACATTTTAACTTATAAAATGGTATAACCTATGGTTATATTTTTTGTAAATTCCGAACAGACCCAATATTATTCTGTAATTGTCATTTGGCCCAATTTATAACATATGGTTTGATCATAACATTAAAACCATATATTATACACATATCTCATTAAATACTCTTATATAATTCTAAAAATCACCAAATTTCACCAAAGGTTATAATTACCCTTACTAACCCATATATAATCGGTTATTACCATTCCACCACATCTTTTATTTCAAAGTGTCATAATGACATAATAACTATATATTATCATAATAGTAGTTCATTCAAATTCCAAAATCAACTCAATAAATTCCTAATAGCCCATGGGTGTTTATAATACCATTTTACACCCTTTATTTTCGTTAATAACATATTCACCACATATGTTATAAAATTGTTACAATTAAATTCATAACTTGTTATAAAACCTTAAATAAGTTATCTAACTTATTTAATTTGGTCAAAACCTACCATATGGTCAAGGTTGACCACCTTACTATTTCCTTGACCATTAATTTCTATATATTACGGTTTACACCCATAACTTTCATAAATTACCATTTAACCCCAAAACTTTATATAATCTTATAATTTTTATATAAACTCCTTCAAACCTCCAATTTTCGCGCTATATCCTTTTATAGCCCCCAAATTTTAATTTAATTACACTATAACCCCAATAATATGCGGTAATGCATATTTAGCACCTAAACTTAATTAAAAGCTTATAAATGCACAAATAAAATGGCCTAAAGTACATGGCCTTATTACAAACATTGGCTTGTAAAATAAATTACACATAAATGTCCATAAAAGCCTTAAACTCTCGGCCCTTACACATATGTTTTCTTTATTTACCAATTTTCCACATAATGTCTTAAATTTGACAATTATGCTAATTAATTTGTTATAAAATTTACTAAACCATTCCTTAATCACCTAAGGTCAAAATAAGACCTTAAATACCTTGTTCACTCACGGCACAATTTATATAAATATGTATAAGCACATATTAATATACCAAGTGAAGGTTTAAGTGATTTATACCTTGTTTTTGCCTAGTATATGCCTTGTTGGCCACGGCTGTATGGAGATCTATTTTCCACAGCTTAGTTTACATGTTTTCAAACAGCAATTAAGGCATGATTAGTCTCCAAGCAAGATCTAACCATAAGAAGTGTTTAATGCCAATTTTTAAGGTAAAATATACCTTAGAACACCAAGGTATACAAGGTTGATCTCGGCCTGTATTTACAGTAGGCAAAGAGTGTTAAAAGAGCTACTAAAACCAAGCTTTAAACTGGTATAACTCAGATTAGAAGGTAGCTAATCTTTACCTTGTTTAAAATGCCTAAAATGGTGTTTTTGGCTTGGATCTGGTTATACTTCGAAGCTCTTGAAGTACCCACTGGATAAGTATGTTACAATGAAGATTATAAGCTTAGAAACAAAGTTTCACAGCCGAATTTGAAGGGAATCAAAAGATATGTGCTTAGAGCACATTTTTATACCTTAAGAACAAGATTAGCTTTCTCCACCTTCTTCCCTGTTAATGCCGAGATACATCCTCCATTTAACCTCCATAACAACCTAAGAACATTGATGGAAGTGGTTGATGCTTGCTCCATGGAAAGAGGAAGAAATTGTGAAGAAAATGAACATTTAAGGCTTAATAAGCTTACCAATGGTGATTGCTGTTCTCCTCTGAGTTTGGCTGTGTTACCACGAAAATGGAGAAGCAAAGAGAGGTGGGGGGCTGCTGGAATCAGCTGGGAAGCAAGGTGAGTGAAGAAGAATGATTGGAAAGGCTTAATTGAATTGGAAAAGTAATAAAAGTAACTTTTACTATTGCAAATTTGGTATTAGGTAGCTAATTTGTCTAACAATGATTATGAGCTGTCTCCTCCTCCTTGCCTGTCGACTTCCTTGGTCAATTGGTCAATTAATTGACCATTGACCATACTTGGTCAATATTGACTCGAACGGGCCCCACTTTAGGGTTTTATTAATATTTAAATATTAAATTTGTAAATTTCTGGAATTAAATTCCTAATATGATAAATATCATATTTAAAGGTAATTATAACCTTTAAGCCCATTAAACCCAATTTAGAAGGCAATCTCACAAAAACGTGCTTTAAGGTGTTTTAGTGCACATTTTGTGTTGCAAGGTGCTTCTGAGCTTAGCTTTCTTTGATAATAGTTTTGTTGTGCTCCTTACTTCATTATAATACTTAGGAATCCACTTTTGATCCTATTTGAGGTCATACAATCTTTATGGTGTCTTAAAGCACATTTTGGCTTTACCAATCTTAAGGCGTGTTTTGCCTTGTTGAGATCTTTTAGATTGTTCCCCAATAATATTTAGATATTTATTAACCATCTTAGATCATTAGTAGATCATTTAATTAAGTTTTAAAGGTTAGGGGTATTTCACCTTTCATTGATTAGAGTTATCCAATGGGTTAAGGAGTTTAATTGTATCTATTTTGTGTTCTTAAATGTTGGCTTGGGGGTTGGTAACCCCATAGCTCAACTTGACCGAGAATGAAGAAATAGGAGAGGTGAATAACTTAAAAGAGGAATTGTGATCTCAAGGTAAGAAAAACCTATCTTAATGCACTATCTATATGTATTAGGATATGGGATGGGTAAATGAATCAATGAACCCAAACATGTGAGAAAATTTGCTTACTTGGTATTGGAGGAAGTTGTGAAGTTGAATTGCAAAGTAAGGGCCAAAGTGTCATGTATTTATGTTAATGCATTGTATTGGGCTTGGAGAATTGTGTATATGCTTTGGAGGAAATTTCGTATGGACCTTGTGGGCTGGTAGACCCTTGTTGGGTGTGGCTAGCTTTAGGTTGAATTTGATGAGAGAATGTGCATTTGAGGAAGTAAGGAAAGTAGGTGAACTATGGCAAAATTTTGGTAGGAATTGTGCATTTATGGATGACTTGGTGAATGGGAGAACCAAGGTGTGTATTGGGGATTGTAGGGATGTTTAATGACCATGGAGTAGTAGTTATAGTATGAGAATGAAAGAATGTAAGAGCTGTAGCAAAGAGTGTTGAAAATGCAATGGAGAGACTAGGAGAACTAATGTACAAGACCTAGTGAATGAGTGTTGAACTTGAAGAGGTAAGGTAATGCATTGTAGGCCTTGGAATGGCATTAGGAGATGAGAGTATGCATGGGGGAAATAGGAACTAAAATCTGTAGCAAAACAAAACTAGGAAGGATGTGTATAAGTGTTGAAAGGAGATGTAGAAATGTATGTTGAATTAGTATGAAGAGGAGTAATGAATTGGTAATGGATTTAGACATGTTTAGAAGTTTAATTAGGTGCTTAAACATGTGGGATTAGGGTAGGAACATTTGGGAAGTATTTAGGCAAGTGAGGATTGTAACAGATTTGGAAATGTCAAAATCTGTAAAATTGTAACGGGTCCGGGACTTAAGTCCAGGACTAAGTCCCGGACCAACATGTAAACTGACCGAGTGTAGATAGCAGTGTGGTGGTCCGGGACTAGGTCCCATACAGGCCCCGGACCCCCCTTGAAAAATGGCCGTGAGTTTTGTATGTTCCAAGGTCCGGGACTTGGGTTAGCATGAAGACCCTGACCAGTACCAAAACCATTTCGAGAGTTACAAGCCTGGGTCCAGACTTACTTATGTATAGAGGTCCCAACCATATTTGAAAACAGGCCGAGGATTACGACCACATGTTGATCCGGGACTTAAGACCCGGACAAGGTTCCCGGACCAACCAAAAATTGTAAAATTAGCTTATAAATGCTTTTAAGGAAGGTAATGAATGGTGATTGAAATACCCCAAACTTAGATATGGTGTTTAAATGATAAACTAAGATATAAGGAGGCTAAATAATGCCTTAGAAACATTAGAAACATTTCTAATCAAAGAAAATATAAGGAAACACCAAAGAGCAGTTTTAACAAAAAACGTGCTCTAAGCTTGGAGAGACATGGGAGAGTACCCAAATATTGTCCTAAGACCTTAGTAATATCCTAATGGTCATTTTAAGTCAATTACCAAAGAAACCAAGCTTGAAAACAAGTTAAAACACAAAATGTGCTTTAAGGAGTCTTAAAGCACGTTTTTGAAAAATTGTCTTGTAAATGAGTTTTGAATGGCTAAATGTCCATCATTACTCTTTAATTAACATGTGTACTATATAGTATCACATTTGGAGGTCTATATCAATGGGAAATCAAAAATTTCACAACAATGTGCCTTGTTTTGATGAATAGTGAATTAATTAAGCTAGTTTATAACATAAGTCTATATAAGTGAGACATTTGGTCAACAAAGACTTAATTACCCTCATTACAAAAGGGGGCCGTTTTCTTAAGTGTGACTCATCACACTTATCTAGCTAAGTAAAGAGAAAGCAAAAACAAGTAAGTTATAAAGTAAAAACACTATTCACCTTTTAGATAAATATCACATTTTACTTACCTCTCTCCTCACTTCTTCATTCTCCCTTTGTTTCACACACGGTTTCTTGCTCTCTTTCTCTTCTCCATTCACGTAGAGCTCAACTCCATGAAAGCTCCATCTTCTCTTGCACACTACTTGCTCATTTAAGCTCCAAATCCAAAACAAAATACATATTCCTCTTAGTTAGCTCAAGCTCCTCCTTTCTATCTTTTCAAAACTTCAAGAGCTTCATTTTGGTGCCAAGTCAAACCACCATTAGAGGAGGAAATTCAAGTTTGGAGACTCCATTGGCATCTCCATTCTCTTAAGGTAAAGAAAGTGTAAGAAAATCTAGGTTTCCACCATTTTCTTCACATGTCCGAAAATATATACTCATGGAACTCCATGTTTATGCCTTGTTCTAGCTTGTTTCTACTCTTCAAAGGAGAGAGGAGGTCCTTCTTGCTTCATATCCAAGTTTGTCTTGAGAACCAAGGTAAAACAATCACATTAATACCTTAAAACATATTTTTAACCTAGGTTTTGTTCCTTAGGGTTAATGTGTTATCTAGTACTCATTGGAGTCATTGGATATTGGTTAGAACATTGGCAAGGAGACACACATTGGTGACCGAGATTGAACAAAGAAAACCTAAGGAGAAAAGCTTTTAAGCTTGTGAGAAAACAAGGTAATTACTTACCTTAAGGTGTTTTGTTGTTTAAGGGAATGGGATTAGGTATATGATGAGTTTAGTAGTGAGTTTATATTGGAAAGGGTTATAAAACCTAGGAGAAACAATGACTATACTTGTGAACTTGTGACTAAGGAGCAAATGAGAAAAAGAGATAGTTTAAGAATATCAAGGTGAAGTACAAGAAGCATTTTATTTCAATGGGAGCCTTGTTGAGTGTATTCGCAGGTTGAAGGCATATATATGTGGAAATTCAGTGGTTAAGATTATTGTCATTTAAGGGCCTAAGTGCCAAGCATTTTAAGTTTAAGCAATATGATGATGTGGTGAAGTTTTAGTGTAAATTGTGTTTAAGTGTTGTGATGAGAATTTGTGTGGTATTGGTTGTTTGATGGAGAAAAACCATGTGTTAGGAGGTACTATATACTAGAGAACCCATGGCAAAATTTAAAGGAGCTTAAGTGTTTAAGATATTCTAAGGGAATTTAATGACTAAGGAAGTACTAGGATGTTCTATAGGTTGTCTTGATGAAAAAGGGTGAGTTAAGGTGTTTAATGACTTATAATGACTTAGGTATTACCATGAAGGATTTAGAAATCAAGAGAATGTATTTGAGTATTTAGGACTTAGGCAAATGTTGGTGCACAACTAGGAAGGAAATAATGTGTTGATGATGAAAGTTTAAACTTGTAAGGAACTTTTAGTAAATGCTTAAAAGAGTTTTAGATAGGTGAGAGATGCTTGGGAGATGATGTTATAGTGGTGAAGGAAACATTTGGCATAGTGGTTACATTAGGTATGAACCACCACCTAGAAACCTAGAGGAAAGCATTACAAGTGTAGCATTATTACAAGGAAAATGCATAATGACTAAGGTGGATTTTGGTGAATGATTTAATGTTTTAAAGGAGGGCTCAAGGTGTATTTGAGGTGCCCAAATGAGGTTATAACATATTAGAACTTGTGGAAGAGTTTGGAATTGAAAGAGCAATTTAGAGGACGGTCTGTAGAGGACCGACCCAGGGCCGACCCAGTCTTGGGTCGGTCGGCCAGTTTAGCATCACGGAATGTTTCTGGACTGGACCGACCCATGGGGTTTGGGTCGGTCGGCTTAGCCTTGGGTCGGTCGGGGCAAAGGTTTAAAAGTAGGAAAATGGGTTCTGTAGGGAACCGACCCAGAGGTTTGGGTCGGTCGGTCTAGCTCTGGGTCGGTCGGATGGGTTTCAAGAGACGGAAAGTTACTGGAATGGTCCGACCCAGAGGGTGGGTCGGACGGTGGGTCGGACGGCCCTTAACACTTAAAAAAAAAGAAATTTTAATTCTAAGAATGGTACTAGGTAATAAGGTATACCCTTGGTAGGGTGGTAATGATTGGACCCTAAGAACTTAAGGAATTAAGTTAAGATTAAGTATAAGTTTTAATGTTTAAAAAAGTTTGTAAGCTAAGTGGCAAAGACTTGAGAGGTTATTAAATGGGAATCTTTAGGAACTAAGTGAGTTAAGTAAGGTGCAAATAACTAATAACCTAAAAATGAATGAATGTTTTAGGTTTGTGAATTGGGACCCCGAAGAAGGTTAAACAAACAACGATCGACGGTGAACGGTACAATCCTTCTTGTGACCTGCTTGCTAACGAGGTGTCCCTCGGCTTGTGTGCTATCTGTTTACTTGCTATGACTAAAACAAGATAAAGCATGCAACCGGTTATTTATTCTCTCGTTGTGTTTGTGTTATCTTTACACTAACCCGCGAGACTTGAGATTGTTACTAACCAAGTTTAGTACTTACTGAGTTAAGAATAAGAGTTAAGTTTGATGGTTGTTGGTTAATGCCCGTTAAGGCTTAGCTAGCACATGGTGTTTAAGATGTCTACTAACTGGAACTTGAGTGAGGAAACCCGGGACCGATCTCCGGTCATGCATGCTAAGGAAAAAGGGGGACGGTATCTGAATCAGATCCGCCCTCCGCTTAAGGACTTGTAGCCTAGGGCCGGTTGCCGGCTCAGCTACGCTGGACTCCCGTCCAGAGTAGGTGGCATTAAGATGGTGCGGTGGGATCACCTAAATCCCAGGTTCGAATTAAGCTACAACCAATCCCTTCCAGGAAAGGTTTATACTGAGATTAAGATTAAGATTAAGATTAAGGTAAGGTAAGGAACTGAGATTAAGGAAATGAGGACTAAGGAGGGGGTTACTAACCCACTTGATAAGGGAACGCTTGAGTCGTTCATTGTTTGTGAACTATATATGTTCATCTGTGGTTATTGTTATTGCACTTCATATTATGCTTGTGTATGTAATCAATTTCCATGCTATCGACAATTAGTCGTCGTAGCCCCGTTAGCTTGGGGGCCATGAGAGGGTGTACCAGCATTCGTGCTGACCCCCTCGGGGGCTATTTTTACACTTGCAGGTAAGAGGCCCATGAGGACGCACTACGAGAGTAGGAGCGGTTAGACTTAGGGTGGGACATTTATTTTGAGTTCGGGTTGCGCCTGTGCACCCGACTGTTTATATTAAACTGATGTAAGTTTGGGATTATGTTTAAGATACTAGTACTCGGTTGGTTGTGGTATTATGGATTGTGATGTTTTGAGTTGGATAAGTATTGTAAATGTTAAGCCGGTATATTCTAACGATCAGACCGTGGCAAGGTCCAGGTGTTATTATTTTCGCTGCGACGTATTCGATTAAGTGTTCAGATTGCGATAACCACGATAGGCTTTGGATGGGGTGTTACAAAAAGTGGTATCAGAGCGTAGTTACGCTCTGATCAAGAAATACCGGACATGAGTAACCACCGAGTTAGGATATAAGTTAAGGAATAAGTGTTGGGTTAAGGGTGTGAGAAGTTAGAGTGAGTAGAGTCAGATGACCACTAATAAGTGTGGATTGTCTTTACCGTCTACGGACGTTATAAATTTACTAACCAAACAGTGGTGAAGTACGAATCTAATGTGAGTTATGCTTGTTCAGATGGCAGGACGCCGAGGTCGCGGCCGGGGTGAGGATACTTCAGGGATACCTGAAGGGCAGACGATCGCAGAGATCGTAGCTGCCGCTTTAGGGCATTTGGGCTATCAGCCTGGTGTGGGTGCACCACCTCCACCGCCACAACCTAGGGAACCAAACTGGGTGAAGAGTCAAGCAGATCTTCGACCCGCTCATTTTAAGGGGGAGACCGATCCCGCCAAGCTTGAGGCGTACATCTCCGAGCTGGAGACCGCCTTCGAGACCCTTGATGTCCCTGCTGGGATCAAGGTGCGCTTAGCTGCTTTCTACCTGAAGGGGGCGGCAGGCGATTGGTGGAAGCTGGTGAGGGCCGAGCATGTGGCCAATCCAGAGTTCGGCTGGGAGCAGTACACCGCCTTGCTACGAGCAAAGTACTACCCCGCCCATGTCCAGACGAAGAAGCGCTTGCAGTTGGATGCGCTTAAGCAGTCGGACAAGATGACAGTGGACGAGTATTACTCAGAGTTCACTGCCTTGCTCCGTCTTCTACCGGGTCTAGGGTATTCAGACCAGATCTTGGTGGACCGCTTCTATGGCAGGCTTAGCCATCGACTCCGCTACGGCATGGGGCCGACGAGTTACACTACCTTGCAGGTAATAAGAACGATTGAAATTTGAGTAAGTGATGAATAAGATTTAGATTATGAGAAATAAGTGAGACTAATACTATGGAAAGCAGGAGTGCTATCATGCCGCTGCTAAGGTTGAGATTACCGTCCAGCTGAGGGACGAGGAGAATGCAAAGAGGAAGAGTGCTGGGAAGAGCTCAGAAAGTCAAGGGCAAGGAGGGTACAAGAAACAAAAGTACCAGCCTCAGGCCCAGAAAAATAAGAACCCGAAAGGGAAGGAGGAAAAGGAGAAGGCTTCGGAAGAGCCGTTGAAGCTGACATATGCTATTGCAGCTACACCCCTGCGCTCTAAGGCGCCAAAGGGTAAGGAAATTGATATTGAATGAGTTAAGAATTAAATTAGTAACCGTTTGAGATATGAGAATTGACAATGTGAATCATCAGGATCTGAGACTGAGAGGGGAGCCGGTGGTGGCTACCAGCGACGCTTCATCTGTAGATGGTGTCACAAGGACCACCCCGGACTCGACTGTAAGGGGAATAAGGTGGAGTGCAACTTCTGTGGTGTCTACGGGCATCGAGCTTATGAGTGTTACCGGAATCCTGCTAGCAGAGCCTATAGGCCCGACACCAGGGGCAAGGGCAAGACCGATCAGGGAGCTGGATCTGACGGTCAGAGGAAAGTGCAGCAGCCGGCGGACAAGAACCCAAGGGTGACCCAGAAGACGGGGCCCACTCTACACATGGTGGACCGGGACGATGAGCCTGAGCCCTCATCGAGGCCAGGTACCACTATAACCATTTAGTAATAAAACTACCTGCTTACCGCATTATCATGCATGTTTGGTGAAATATATGAGTTAAGTAAAAATAAGATGAGATTAGAACTTAAGTAAGACATAACCTACTACCACTCTAGGAAGATTCAACATCTGCTACCCAATACCATCTACACCTAACCCGGAGCACACCGACATCGAAACCACACACTTTCCAACCGAACAATGTCAGGTTATCCGCCCAGGTATGATTCTATTAAGGGGATACCTGACACCTGAAGCACAAATAGCCATCATCAGGAGATGCAATCAACTAGGAATGGGACCGGGAGGTTTTTACACACCGGAGTACCCAGGGGGAGCAAGGATGAAATTAAAGATGATGAGCTTGGGCAAGGATTGGAATCCGTATGCCAAGAATTACCAAACCACAAGGGAGCAAGATGGAGTCTCACCACCGGGAATACCCGAAGAGTTTCATCCAGTTATTACACAAGTCATGGAAATCGCTCAGCAGTTGGAAGCTGAACCGATTCCAGACATCCAGCCAGACATTTGCATTGTAAACTTCTACGAAAAAGATGGGAAACTGGGACTACACCAGGATAAGGACGAGACAACGGAGTCTCTCGAAAGAGGGATACCCGTAGTGTCTTGGTCCATTGGAGATGATGCGGAGTTTTTATACGGCGAGCAGAAGCGTGCGGACCGTGCAGATAAGATAGTACTTAAGTCAGGTGATGTATTAATTTTGGAGGAGAATCAAGGATGTTATACCATGGGATTAAGAGAATCAAGCTGAATACAGCACCGTCAGCAGTGATCAATGCGACACATATGAGACCAGGAAGATTAAACCTAACCTTTAGACAATATTAGCCATGTAATGTTAGAATGAGATGAGAAATGAGATGTAAGATTGAAGCACATGTTCTAAACAGGATGGTCATAAATAAAATAACAGTGTTGTTCATATAAATTGTTACGACTCTTGTTATACCATCAATACTCTTGGAGCTTGTGAACACAATTAGGTTATGGACTCGGTACGAAGGTGCACTAAGCATACTTACAGAGGCACAGGCCGACGCCAGCGGTACTATCCTCACCGGCACCTTTCCGATCAATGGGATTGAGGCATCAGTTCTCTTCGACTCAGGGGCCTCGCATACCTTTGTCTCTGCATCGTTTGCGAGCAGGTTGGGGCTAGACGCTGATGAGCTACCCGACTTCACGGTTACGCTCCCGTCTAAGGAGAAGGTTCGTTGCACTCGTTACTACCGAGGAGCCACCATCAGAATTAAGGGGGAAGACTTCCCAGTCAGTTTCATTGAGTTCAGTAAGCTAGGATTTGATGTTATCTTCGGGATGAACTGGTTGGAGCGGCACAAGGGACGTATCCTCTGCGCCGAGCATAGATTGCTGCTCAGGAGTCCGTCTGGGGTAACAATATCATACCGCCAGAGGCCCAGAGAGCCTTCGACTAAGATCATCACCGCCATGGCAATGCATAGAGAATTAAGGAGAAAGGAAGAAGTATACCTCTGCTATGTACAGGACATAGAGAGAGACCCTGAGTTCGACCCCGACTTACCGGTAGTGTCGGAGTTCCCCGACTTGTTTCCACGGGAACTGCCCGGCATGCCACCCACTCGGGAGGTAGAGTTCACCATTGAGCTGCTACCTGGTACCGGACCGATAGCCAAAGCACCATACCGTATGGCTCCGGCAGAAATGACTGAGTTAAAAGAACAATTGAAAGATTTGTTAGATAAAGGATTCGTTAGGCCAAGTGTGTCACCATGGGGAGCGCCAGTCCTCTTCGTGAAGAAGAAGGATGGTAGTCTCCGCCTCTGCATCGACTACAGAGAGCTGAATGCAGTGACAGTGAAGAATAAGTACCCACTACCCCGCATTGACGATCTGTTCGATCAGTTGAAGGGAGCATCTGTGTTTTCCAAGATTGATCTCAGATCGGGGTATCATCAGATAGCCATTAGGGAGGGAGATATTGAGAAGATGGCATTCCGGACACGATACGGCCACTACGAGTTTACAGTGATGCCGTTCGGTTTGTCGAACGCACCGGCGAAGTTTATGGATCTGATGAACCGCTTGTTCCGGGAGCAGCTGGACAAGTCGGTTGTGGTTTTTATTGATGACATTCTGATATATTCAAAGTCTAAAGCTGAACATGAGGAACATCTGAGAAAGGTATTGGAAATATTGAGGGAGAACCAGCTGTATGCTAAGTTCTCCAAGTGTGAGTTTTGGCTTGACCAGGTCTCTTTCCTAGGTCATGTCATCTCAGATGCTGGGATCGCAGTGGATCCAGCAAAGATTGATGCCGTACGTACCTGGTCAAGGCCGAAGACTGTTACCGACATTCGGAGCTTTCTCGGTCTGGCAGGTTACTACAGGAGATTTGTTAGAGATTTCAGCAAGGTCGCGAAGCCGATGACCAGTCTGATGAAGAAAGATGCGCCATTTCTGTGGACAGTTGACTGTGAGAGATCATTTCAGCGCTTGAAGGACTCACTGACCACTGCACCGGTACTGACCATTCCAGACGGTACAGAGGGCTTTGAGGTTTATTGTGATGCATCCGGCAGAGGGCTGGGTTGCGTGCTCATGCAACATGGCAAGGTGGTGGCATATGCCTCACGCCAGTTGAAGAAACATGAGGAGAACTACCCCACACATGATTTAGAGCTGGGAGCTGTAGTCTTCGCTTTGAAGATATGGCGCCACTACTTATATGGGGTTAGTGTCACGATCTACACCGATCACAAGAGTTTGAAATACATATTCACTCAGAAGGAGTTAAATCTTCGACAGAGGAGATGGTTAGAGTTTCTGAAAGACTATGACATTGACCTCCAATACAAAGAAGGGAAGGCCAATGTTGTAGCAGATGCCCTGAGCCGTCGAGCACACTCACTCCATTCGCTAGTTTCTTTCTCCAGCTTGGTTGATGAGGTGCGAGAGGCTCAGAGGACAGATGAGTATATGAGAGAGGTCAGACAGAAGCTGACAGATGGTACCTTTGAGAGTCAGAAATACGACTTCAGACTTCACGATGATGATCTGATCAGACTTAAGGGCCGATTATGCATACCACGAGGTAACACGGATCTGAAAGACCGTATACTTAGAGAATCACACTGTTCTTCAGTTTCCATCCATCCGGGAGCCTCTAAAATGTATAAAGACATGAAGAGATACTTCTGGTGGTCGGGGATGAAGACAGATGTTACCGAGTTCGTCTTGAGGTGTCTCACATGCCAGAAGGTGAAATTCGAGCACCGACGACCGGGCGGAATGGTACAGTCGATGCCAGTTCCGGAGTGGAAGTTCCATGATATCTCCATGGACTTCGTAGTTGGGCTTCCACCTACAAGGGGAGGTCTCAACATGATATGGGTGGTGGTGGATCGTCTTACCAAAGTAGCCCGATTCATACCGATGAAGGATACTTGGAAGGTGACCAAATTAGCTGAGTTATTTGAGAAAGAAATCATGAGACATCACGGTATAACAAAGACCATAGTGTCAGATAGAGATACCAGATTCCTTTCGAGGTACTGGAGAGCTACCAGAGAAGCGTTGGGTACAGAACTCAAACTGAGTACCGCGTTCCATCCTCAGACAGATGGTCAGACTGAGCGTACTATTCAGACACTCGAGGACATGCTGAGAGCATGTGCCTTAGACTTCCAGGGCAGTTGGATTGACAGATTGCATCTGATCGAGTTTTCATACAACAACAGCTATCATGCTTCGATCAAGATGGCACCTTTTCAAGCGTTGTACGGTAGACCATGTCGTACACCGCTCTGCTGGGATGAGTCGAGTGAGACGGTCATTATAGGACCAGAGTACTTAGAACAAGTTAAGGCTGAAGTTCAGCAAATCAGGGAGAACATGAAAGCTGCTCAAGATAGGCAGAAGTCGTATGCTGATGTTCGACGACGGGACCTGGAGTTCGCAGTGGGCGACCGGGTATTTCTGCGAGTATCACCGATGAAGGGTGTATTCAGGTTTGGGCAGAAGGGCAAGTTAAGCCCGAAAGTTGTTGGTCCTTATGAGATTATGGAGCGGGTGGGCCCAGTTGCTTACAGGTTGAATTTACCTGCTGAGCTGGGTAAAGTGCATGATGTTTTTCATGTTTCACAGCTAAAGAAATACATGCACCACCCCTCCCATGTGTTAGAACCTGAGAGGTTGACTTTAGAGCCAAATATGAGATCCGTGGAGACTCCTCAAAGAATCTTGGACAGTAAGACTAGGGACACTCGCCACAAGTCAGTGCGACTGGTGAAGGTTCTCTGGTCTAACCAGGATGTCGAAGAGGCCACGTGGAATTAGAGGATAAGATGAGGGCGAAGTACCCTTCTTTATTTACTGACTAGATCGTCTGTATAGGGTACGGGGCGTACCCCTTTTTAAGGGGGGTAGAGCTTCCTCGCTTTTGAGTTAGGAAACGATCATGTTTGTCGTTTGTTTGGTTGTTTAAGATGTGAATTTGTGTAAGTTGCTACACTTCGGTGTAAGGTTGAGTTATGTATAATACTTATGTATTGTATTTGAGATTGACCTTTGAGTCTTGAGATGTATGAATGTGAATATAAGATGTGGTATTAAGATTAAGAGAATTGTGTACCGTGAATGGTTAAACACATGTGTGAACTTTGAGGACAAAGTTCTTTTAAGGGGGGTAGATTGAAATACCCCAAACTTAGATATGGTGTTTAAATGATAAACTAAGATATAAGGAGGCTAAATAATGCCTTAGAAACATTAAGAAACATTTCTAATCAAGAAAATATAAGGAAACACTAAAAGAGCAGTTTTAACAAAAACGTGCTCTAAGCTTGGAGAGACTTGGGAGAGTGCCCAAATATTGTTCTAAGACCTTAGTAATATCCTAATGGTCATTTCAAATCAATTACCAAAGAAAACCAAGCTTGAAAACAAGTTAAAACACAAAATGTGCTTTAAGGAGTCTTAAAGCACGTTATTGAAAAATTGTCATGTAAATGAGTTTTGAATGGCTAAATGTCCATCATTACTCTTTAATTAATATGTGTACTATATAGTATCACATTTGGAGGTCTATATCAATGGGAAATCAAAAATTTCACAACAATGTGCCTTGTTTTGATGAATAGTGAATTAATTAAGCTAGTTTATAACATAAGTCTATATAAGTGAGACATTTGGTCAACAAAGACTTAATTACCCTCATCTACAAAAGGGGGCCGGTTTTTTAAGTGTGACTCATCACACTTATCTAGCTAAGTAAAGAGAAAGCAAAAACAAGTAAGTTATAAAGTAAAAACACTATTCACCTTTTAAGATAAATATCACATTTTGCTTACCTCTCTCCTCACTTCTTCATTCTCCCTTGTTTCACACGGTTTCTTTCTCTCTTTCTCCTCTCCATTAACGTGAAGCCCTTCTCCATGCTAGCTCCACCTTCTCTTGCACACAACTCACTCATTTTAGCTCCAAATCCAAAACAAAATACATATTCTTCTTAGTTAGCTCAAGCTCCTCCTTTCTATCTTTTCAAAACTTCAAGAGCTCCATTTTGGTGCCAAGTCAAACCACCATTAGAGGAGGAAATTCAAGTTTGGAGACTCCATTGGCATCTCCATTCTTAAGGTAAAGAAAGTGTAAGAAAATCTAGGTTTCCACCATTTTCTTCACATGTCCGAAAATATATACTCATGGGACTCCATGTTTATGCCTTGTTCTAGCTTGTTTCTACTCTTCAAAGGAGAGAGGAGGTCCTTCTTGCTTCATATCCAAGTTTGTCTTGAGAAACCAAGGTAAAACAATCACATTAATACCTTAAAACATATTTTTAACCTAGGGTTTGTTCCTTAGGGTTAATGTGTTATCTAGTACTCATTGGAGTCATTGGATATTGGTTAGAACATTGGCAAGGAGACACACATTGGTGACCGAGATTGAACAAAGAAAAACCTAAGGAGAAAAGCTTTTAAGCTTGTGAGAAAACAAGGTAAATTACTTACCTTAAGGTGTTTTGTTGTTTAAGGGAATGAGATGTAGGTATATGATGAGTTTAGTGTAGAGTTTACATTGGGAAGGTTATATAAAACCTAGGAGAAACAATGACTATACTTGTGAACTTGTGACTAAGGAGCAAATGAGAAAAAGAGATAGTTTAAGGATATCAAGGTGAAGTACGAGAAGCATTTTATTTCAATGGGAGCCTTGTTGAGTGTATTCGCAGGTTGAAGGCATATATATGTGGAAATTCAGTGGTTAAGATTATTGTCATTTAAGGGCCTAAGTGCCAAGCATTTTAAGTTTAAGCACTATATGATGATGTGGTGTGGTTTTGGTGTAAATGTTGTGTGTTAAGTGTGTGTGTGGTGAGAATTTCGGTGATGTTGGTTGTTTGATGGAGAAAAACCATGTATTAGGTGGTATTATATACTAGAGAACCTATGGCAAAATTTAAAGGAGAGCTTAAGTGTTTAAGACATTCTAAGGGAATTTAATGACTAAGTGAGGTACTAGGATGTTCTAGAGATTGTCTTGGTGAAAAAGGGTGAGAATAAGGTGTTCTAAGGACTTATAATGACTTAGGCATTACTAGGAAGGATTTAGAAATCAAGAGAGTGCATTTGAGTATTTAGGACTTAGGTAAATGTTGATAAAAGAAGCTAGGAAACTTGGGTAAGTTAGGTGTAAGTGAGTGTGAAACTTTGAAATGGTTTAGGTGAGAACTAGAGTATAGGATCTAAGGAAGGTTTGATAAATGCAATAAGGCTGGGAAGTGGTGTACATGGTGTGGTCAAGTTCTTAAGGAGGGAGCATTTGGTTAATTGAAATTCTTGGAGGAATGCATGTGAGAAATGTAGGAAAATAAGTGCTAAGTGTTGGGAGCTTTGTAAGAATTGAGTAAATGTTTGAGAAGATCTTTGGAAGTTGTTTTAATGAGTTTGGTGGAGGTTATAAGGTGGATTTAAGGTGCCAAGATGGTGTTGGACCTATTAGGACACTTGTGGAAGAGTTTGGAATTGAAAGAGGCAATTTAAGAGGAAGGTCTATAGAGGACCGACCCAGGGTCCGACCCAGTTTTGGGTCGGTCGGGCCATGTTAAGCCAGCCGGAATGCCTCTGGACTGGACCGACCCAGGGGGTTTGGGTCGGTCGGCTTAGCCTTGGGTCGGTCGGGCAAGGTTTAAGTAGGAAAATGGGTTCTGTAAGGGACCGACCCAGAGGGTTTGGGTCGGTCGGTCTAGCTCTGGGTCGGTCGGATGGGTTTCAAGAGACGGAAGAGTTTCTGTAATGGACAGACCCAGGGGTAGGGTCGGTCGGTGGGTCGGTCGACCCTTAACACTTAGAAAAAAAAAAGGAAATTTTGAATTCTAAGAATGGTGATAGGTAATGAGGTATACCTTTGGTAGGGTGGTAATGATTAGGACCCTAAGAACTTAAGGAAATAAGTTAAGATTAAGTATAAGTTTTAATGTTTAAAGTTAAGGTTGTAAGCTAAGTGGCAAAGATTTAAGAGGGTATTAAATGGGAATCTTTAGAGACTAAGTGAGTTAAGAAAGGTACAAATAACTAATGACCTAAAAATGAATGAATGTTTTAGGTTTGTGAATTGGGACCCCGAAGAAGGTTAAACAAACAACGATCGACGGTGAACGGTACAATCCTTCTTGTGACCTGCTTGCTAACGAGGTGTCCCTCGGCTTGTGTGCTATCTGTTTAATTGCTATGACTAAAACAAGATAAGCATGCAACCGGTTATATTGTTCTCGTTGTGATTGTGTTATATTTACACTAACCCGCGAGACTTTAGATTGTTACTAACCAAGTTTAGTACTTACTGAGTTAAGAATAAGAGTTAAGTTTGGTGGTCGTTGGTTAATGCCTGTTAAGGCTTAGCTAGCACATGGTGATTAAGATTTCTACTAACTGGAACTCGAGTGAGGAAACCCGGGACCGATCTCCGGTCATGCATGCTAAGGAAAAAGGGGGACGGTATCTGAATCAGATCCGCCCTCCGCTTAAGGACTTGTCTTCGGACTTGTAGCCTAGGGCCGGTTGCCGGCTCAGCTACGCTGGACTCCCGTCCAGAGTAGGTGGCATTAAGATGGTGCGGTGGGATCACCTAAATCCCAGGTTCGAATTAAGCTACAACCAATCCCTTCCAGGAAAGGTTTGTATATTGAGATTAAGATTAAGATTGAGATTAAGATTAAGGTAAGGTAAGGAACTAAGATTAAGGAAATGAGGACTAAGGAGGGGGTTACTAACCCACTTGTTAAGGGAACGCTTGAGTCGTTCATTGGTTGTGAACTATATATGTTCATCTGTGGTTATTGTTATTGCACTTCATATTATGCTTGTGTATGTAATCAATTTTCATGCTATCGACAATTAGTCGTCGTAGCCCCGTTAGCTTGGGGGCCATGAGAGGGTGTACCAGCATTCGTGCTGACCCCCTCGGGGGCTATTTTTACACTTGCAGGTAAGAGGCCCATGAGGACGCACTACGAGAGTAGGAGCGGTTAGTCTTAGGGTGGGACATTTATTTTGAGTTCGGGTTGCGCCTGTGCACCCGACTGTTTATATTAAACTGATGTAAGTTTGGGATTATGTTTAAGATACGAGTACTCGGTTGGTTGTGGTATTATGAATGTTGATGTTTAAGCTGGATAAGTATTTTTGGATAAGTATTGTAAGCGTTTAAGCCGGTATATTCTAACGATCAGACCGTGGCAAGGTCCAGGTGTTGTTTACTTCCGCTGCGACGTATTCGATTAAGTGTTCAGATTGCGATAACCACGATAGGCTTTGGATGGGGTGTTACAGTTTTACCTTGATCTTTGAAGAGAGTTTGAATATCTATGAAGAGAGGACTCTACCTAGTCCATGAAAGGTTGGAATGAAGCTAGAACAAAGTCACACCAAGAGCACCATTAATGTGCAATTTCGGTTAAGGCAAAAACATGAAGGAAACTTGATTTTTCTTTGAGATTCCTTACCTAGAAGCAAAGGAGAGTAATAATATGTAGAAAGGTGTGCTCAAGCTCCTTCAATGGTGAATCTTCATGGCACCAAAATTGAGCTCTTGAAGATTTGAAAAGATAGAAGTGTAGAGCTTGGTCTAACTAAGACAAATATAGTCTTATAATTTGATTTGGAGCATGGAGTTGGATTTGGCAAGGAAATGAAGATGGAGAAGAGATGTTGCCATAGCAATCGTAAATGGAGGAAGGAGAAGATGAAGAAACCGTGTGAATACAAGAAGGAAGAAGAGAGAATGAAGATAAATTTGCTTTTGTTAAGATATTTATGTAAAAAGCAAAATAGTACTTTACTTTAAGCTTTACTTTACTTATTTGATTTCTTTTACAAGTTGGTGACTCACACCTTGAAAAAACCGGCCCCCATTTAATTAGAAGGGTATAGTCTTTGTTGACCAATTTAATTACTTATAACAACATATGTTACAAACTAGCTTATAAAAATCACTATTCACAAAAACAAGGCACATAGAAGTGAAATTTTTGATTTCCCATTGATATAGCCACCCAAATGTGATACTATATAGTACACATATATATTTAAGAGTAATGGTGGACATTTAGCCACTCAAAACTCATTTACAAGACAATTTTTCAAAAACGTGCTTTAAGACTCCTTAAAGCACATTTTGTGTTTTAACTTGTTTTCAAGCTTGGTTTTCTTTAGTAATTGATTTAATATGTTCATTAACATATTTATAAGGTATAGGTATGACCATTAGGTCTTTTACAAATTTATCCCAAGCTTAGAGCACATTTGAGCCCAAATTAACTTTAAGGTATTTATTTATGTTTTGTTTGGTTTTATTGTCTACCACGGTTTCCTAAGGACTTAATTTGCCTTATAAAATCATAATTGAAATTATTAAGTCTTGGTTGGCTCTTTGGGTCCTAACCAAGTTCACTCCTAGCTTAGAGCATGTTTTTGCCCAAACTGTATCTTAGTGCTTTATTGCTTTTTACTATGGTTTAAATTGTTCCCTGATGTTTCTAAGGCACTTTTTAGCCTTTACATACCATAGTTTAATATTTAAAACACATATCAAGGTTTTGGGTATTTCAGTTAACCCCTTAACAGATTATTGTTTGGTTTGGGTTTTGCATTAAGACTCGGGATTTAATTTAATTATACTCTATAGTTGTAAGAGTATAATATTCGGAGCATAATTGTAACACCCCACACATAATCACGTAATAGTCACTCTCGTAGCAATAATTAAAATGTCTCACAGCGGAAGTCGAACAGTAAGAATCCTCACTTGGGTGTCACATGCCATTACTCGTCCATGCGAGTAAAGAAGCAGAAATGAACTAAATAATAAATAAACTTGGTATTAAAATAACCGTAGTGATAACGATACTAACTTATACGTCATACTAAAATCCAAAAGTAATGTCAACGACAAGTGAGAGTCTAATCATTGCCGATTGTATACAACGTCATTAGTTAAGTAAACTAAAACCTAACATAATACAATATGAATTCTCGTGCGGTATTCGAAATAGAACCCTAACTACCCGGGTCTCGCACTTCCGCTTTAACGGCAATCATCAACCTGCAAAAAGTAGTGGACGCTTAGCGATAAACGCTGAGTATGCTAGGTTTGGGCCCTATTGATCACTTAGTTGTTATGGCCGCTATTATATTAGATTTGTTACATGCTTTTACCGGTCTACAGGTATATCAAAGCAGTAGATACATGAGTGGAGGTAATGTGAAACAATTAAGGCAATCACTACAATTCACACAACAACACATACAACATTTATATAGCATCAATAATGGGGTCGATTGCGATAAGACACGCAGTCGTTTATAAGGGTAAATACACATTATCACAACCGGGCCCTCACATAACATTGTATTTTAGTTAGCACTGTCGGGAGTCAAGTTAGAACATCCCGAAATAACTCACATGGACAGTAGTCCCACGTGCACATGAGGTGCTCATAATGCCAAGAGGATCAGGAGATTCCGGGACTTTCACTTTGCCTTTCTAAAGGCGTCCACAAATGGCCAAGGGCCTGGTGCCAACAGTAGCACACTCTGTCTGACGATCTATATAAGCTCATCAGGATTTAACAAGAGTAAACCCTATCCGGGTGTTAACTCTAGAGATCTCCATGCGCAACCAGTAGTCGGTCGCTATCTGGGTTTAACTATTGTGACACCCATCACACTTCATCATTTGGTTAATTTAATTAATAACCTAATGTATGGTTTTAGGTCTTGGAGAATTCATTATCACTTAGCTGGCCTATGGGTCTTACGCATACCTATAAGTAATCTAGGTTGTATTCATGTTCGAGTCCAAGCTCTAGAGATCGACGATGTCGTATCTCGTTCCTAAGTATTTTACTTAGGTTATATTATACATAATTATAATACTAAGAGTATTATATTAGGTAACAATAGTCACAACACATTGCTCGTATATGTACGTTTATATAAGTCAATCTATAGTCGACGTAGTATTAGTCCCGAAGGATGTTCGCTCATAATTAAGTAATGCGGGAAAGGGAGCAGTTAGACATCACATAACAATTCATGCATACACATATATATCACACACGTTGTACATCAAACATATCTGAGCCCGAGGAAGCCTTCAAAACATCTCGGATCAAACCGTCCACCACAGACCAAGGATGCGTAAAACCCTAGCTCGTTAGGCGCCTCTGCCTGTCGTACGATTTAAAGATAGATAACACTATAAGTCAATCCACATGACTTAATTAAACTCGGTACATCCGTACAACACCAGTAATCCCAGCCTTTCATCCCCAAATTTCAACAGTTAATAGTTTAAAGTAACGTTACGTAAATTCATTACTCGTAGTAATCACTAACGTCCGGGCTTAACTAAATGTGTCGGTTGTATAGAACGTCATAGTTGTAGCGTTTCCGAATGTTAGGATTTATTCCATTATATTTCAAGATATTCATAAGCATATAAATATACATCCACGTTTATACTTAGGTATTAATTTCAACCATTTCAGCTCGGTATACAAGTGCATATTTATAACCTATAGTTGCATGTATACATGCAATGTTAATTCATGTGATATTTTATACTTGTACACTAATGTTTATAGTTTATTATATGCATTAATATCGTTCTTATTTGAACTTAGGCGTATAATCTATAGTTGCATGAATGCATGCACTAATGTTATATGGTATTATTATTTTACCATTTATTATAGTACAATGTATTATAATATACAAAGCTTGTAGCAAGTTATATTTAATTTCAAACTAAATAACTTGTACTTTATAAACTCACTAACATAATATCATTTATTCTTAAGCTCAATACCTTTATTCTTATGTTAGGATAAACATCGTATTATGACCTATGATGGGTTTATCTTAGAATACTATACTATTATTTCACAATGTAATGATTATGTATTTTATCAATATTACTAGATAATCCATTATGATTATTAACTTAAGTAATATCTACATCTTGTATATTGGAATCATAGTGTTGTAGATGCATTTTATTATAACTTAAGTGAGCTACTAAACTCAATTATCTTATCTTTAGTTCAGAATAAATTTTTATTACAACCGTCTACTAATCTTGTCATAAGATGATAAATTACTTTTCATCTTGAAATAACTATATTCTAATTATTAAACTTATCAAACTCTTACATTTAGCATTCACACGGTATATTATTTGTTTTATTACTACCCATATGATAATGTGTTTTAAGACAACCTTTTATGTATCTTTACTTACATTTAATTCCCTAAATGTTTTATTTTTACACACATTCCCCCCATAGACTATGTATAATCCTTTTATACTAAACTTTAATAAACTTATGTCTTAAATACATTTTAGATTGTTTACAAAACCTAAGGTTTAAGAATAACTAACAAAATCAATTTCCTTTATTATGTTTTAGGATAAACATTACATCTTAACATAAGGTAAATTTTACCTAACAATTAAATTCTCATTCATAAGTGTGATTGTTAATTAAGTAATAAGATCGTCCATTCTGAAAAATCCTCATACCTTAAATTCAAATGACATATTATTATTTCCAATGCCGTAAAGTAGATTAATATATTCTCTTATGTAACTTAGTTTTATCTAAACAAAGGTTCAAAGGTTTTAAGTAACTAATTTATATTTACAAACCTTTTATAAGTTCTAGCCATTAATTACAACACTTATTTATAAAGTCGCATTCTGAATATTGGTAATTAATGTTATAAATGTATTATATGTGGCTTATCTAATTCTAAGAAACTTAAAGATTATTATTTTAGATTAATTTCCTAATCATAGTTTAATATAGTTTTATACCATAACCTTTTAATGATTTTATCGTAAAACATTAAGTTATTGTTCAACACTATAAATGTTATGAAATGATTAAATCTAGACTTATTAATCCACTTCACCTTTAGATGTAAAAGTATTTCATTATATAACAAGATCTTTCTGTGTCACAACTTATGTAATCAAATTACAAATATTCCTAAGTCTTAACTTATTAATTACCTAATCCAATTATCGATTTACATTCTACTCAATGACAAAAATATTATATATGTATTTTAATGTGATTTATAAGAATCTTAGAAATTCAAAGGTAACTCTTTAAGCTAAATTTCATAACCATAATTTAATACCACCCCATATAATATTCTTTTATTAGTATTATGTATAGGTTTAATTTAACTTATTAATTCCTTCATATTCTATTTCCTTCAAGGTATTTTATTTCTTTTATTTATTTTTTTGTTATCTATATATATTAGGATTTATTTAAAACATTATTTATGTAGTTTTATTGTATTTAATTACCTCTATTAACTTTTACACATATCCACATCTAATATATGGTTTATAAAATAAAGTATTTTCCTTAGTCTCAATTAAGTATATTAACTTCCATATTATATATTTAATATAAATGTAGATTAATTAAATTCCGTGATTTAACCAAAGTTACTATTTTATTTCTGGCATATATATATGTGTTTCTATATATATATATATATTCACTTAAAGTTTATACCTAAAAATATTTATTAACATTCTGTATTAAATGTTAGTTTAGTCTTATTATATTATTCCCAACCTATAAAGTTCATTAATCAACTATACTTTAATTTTTTGTTACATTAAAAATCATAGATTATAAAATAACATATGAAAATTCAATAATTACAATTTTTAGACCTATTTCCTCTTGTCCAAAAATGCTCAAATTTAATATATAGTAACTATGATATCTTATACTGAAATACCCCGTAATTAAAAATAGTGATTAATTAGGCTAATAAGTATTTTAGAAGCTTAATTATGTCTAAATAATCGTGAGGGAGCAAATCCCGAAGAAAACGGATCCTTAAAACGGATTAAAACACTAACGAACCTTAAAGCGCGTTTTTCGAGGAAACCGGGAAAACGTGACTTTAAGCGGGTCAAATAGACTCGTAACAATTTTGGTCAACCAAATAGTCATTAATAAACATTAGTGAAGGTCTAGAGTCAATAAAATCAATAAAACGAGAAAATAGTAAAAACTGTCAAAAACGGGAAGTTGAGGGGTGAAAACATAAATAACTCAAACTAGTGTGTCCAATATTACAAATAAAATTTTAAAACCTCATTTGAGGCTATGTGTGAGCCGGCTGATTTGTGCCCCTCACCCCCTCACACTCTCTTATTTAATTGTGCTAATGCACTACAAGACAAAACAAAAAAAGTAACATATTTACTTTCTCTCTCTCCTACTCTCTCCTATCTTCACTCATGTACAGCCCCCTCACTCACTCTCTATTTGCTTATTCCTCCTTGAGCCTTCAATAGCGATTTGAAGCAACCCACACAACAACCCACTTCTCTCCTCTTGTTAACCCATCAAACCTTCACCAAAAATTACAAAAACTATACAATTGTGTTCCTCTCACCAAGGAGAACACTATCCTCTATTCAAAATTTGAAAACAAGCATTTTCATCTCCATGGGTGTGCTGCAATTGGAGCTTCAAGACCACCATTAGAACCACCTTCATCTCCTTATCACTTTGAGGTAAAAATAATCTTGAAACCTCATCTTTTCTAGCCCTTGTGGGCAAAACGAAATTTAAGCTAAACCCTGGTTTGGTGCTTTGTATTCTAGCCGATTTTGGCTTCTTTGGAGGAGTAGAAATCTTGTTCTTGAGCCATCCTAAGCTTCATCTACACCCTTGCAAGGTAATATATTCCTAAACCCTAAAATGTGCCTTAAGCTTTAAAGAATGGTTAAGGGTTAGTTTTTGTACTGAAATGGTGGTGTGTATACCAATGGGCTGTAGTGTTAGAGAATTGAAGTTATATAATCGGGGAAGAGAGGAAAGGAAAGAAGAAAGAAGGAAGGAAGAAGAAAGAAGAAAGAAAAGAACAACTAGAAGAAGAACAAGGTAAATTACACTCTCTTGTGTAGTCTTGTAAATACCTTATGTAACAGGTTTTAGTAACCTATTAAATGTGTATTGAAACTAGTAATGAGTAGTAGTGTAATGTGTAAGAGAACCAAATTATTTTGAAGCTTAAAAGACATTTCAAAACTGTCAAAACATAAATGGGAACTAGAGGTTGTGTGCAGGAATTTTTGGAAGTGTTAGCGTTTTGTATTTATGTGTGAGAGCTTTGTATATTGATGTTATTGAAAACAGGTGAATTGGGTAACAAGGTGTGAGTAAATGATGTGGTGAGAATGTAAGAATTTAGGGGAGGTTATGTCAAATTTGCCTAGAACTAGAACACTTAAGAACTAGGAACTATGTAAAAATATACCTTTGTAACAGATTTTGATTTGAGCTATTTAGTGGGTAGGTTAGGAGAGATAGTTAATGCATTGTAAGCTTTAGAAATGACATTATATGAGGAAGCTATAGGTGGAGAAAGTGAGAGTTAAAATCTGTAGCAAAATGCAACTAAGGGAAACTAGTGTAAGTGCTGAAATGAGAACTTAAGAAAATATGTGAGTGAACTAGCATAGAAGGAGTAATAGATTAGTGATGGATTTAAACATGTTTAGGAGGCTAATTAGGTGCTAAAATATGTGGGATTAAGTGTAGGAACAATGGGGAATTAAGTAGGCAAAGTTTGGTTTGTAACAGATAAAGAAAATGTCAAAATCTGCAACATACAGCAGCTGGTCCGGGACTTAGTCCCCGGACAAGGACCCGGACCATGCTGTATTTTGTATCCGAGAGTTAGAGCAAGGAGTGGTCCGGGACTTAAGTCCAGTGCAAGGACCCGGACCACCCCTATTAAACCATCCGAGAGTTAGCAAAAATACAGGTCCGGGACTTACCTCTTGTAAAGGGACCCAGACCATTAATGAAAATCACCCGAGAGTTTGAATTGCCTCTGGTCCGGGACTCAGGTCCAGTATGAGGACCGGACCATGCAAGAAAATCAGCCGAGGATTGTGACCACATGTTGGTCCGGGACTTAAGACCCGGACAAGGTCCCGGACCAACCAAAAATTGTAAAATTAAGTTCATTAAATGGATTTTTTAAGGTAAGGAAGTGAATGGTAATGATAGTATAAGATAATTAGGACCTAATTAAGGATGTTTAAAGGTCATTAAGAGTATAAACAAGTTTTAGAAGCAATAAAGAGTAAGTAAACCATATGTAAGTATAAGGATTGTAAATATATAGTAAGTATGAGTTAGGAAACGTAAGAGTAATCGAGTTAAGTTGATGATAGTTAGATTAATCACTCGATTGTATCTATGTCATAGGACTTGGATTGTGAACACCGGAGGAAAGTTGGATACAAGTACAACGGTGAACGGTATGAACTTCTCATGCCCCATATGCTACCTTGGTTACTCTGATTTGTGTGTTGTGTGCTAATTGATCACCAAATAAGGTAAACACACGAATCGGATATAATATGCTTACTTGTGATTATCATGAGCTTGTTCCTTGTTTGGATATCCTCTTTAAATCATAGTTTGTATAATTCATGAAATGTATGGATGAGAATGAATGTGTGTGTGCTGATTCATATTGTAGTGACCGATTGTTATTGTGATTGGACTTCTAACTGATTCCTAACAAGCTAACCAATCTAACTTAATAAATTGGTAAATTGGAATGAGTAGTAGTCCGATATAGTTTCGGCCACGCGTGAGGAGGCGGAGTCACAAGAGGTTGGCTCCAATTCCTGACTCTTAACTGGTCCACGGCCCAAACCCCTTAAATGGGTAGCATCCTGGATTGGTGAGTCAAGTAAAACCCGGTGGTGGGACGGTGTAGTCCCTGCCCGGAGGTCATACCGACTTAACATGAGTAAAAGTAAGTAAGTAAGAATGAGTAAACAAGTATGGTAAAGTAAGTAAGTAAAGTAAGAGAAAGTATTGTGTAATGAGTAAAAGAGTAATAAGCATTCGATTAACCCGGATGTGTAATTTGGCTAACCCTTGTGAAGGTAAGTATTGTGTGTGCTATAGTACTGCTGTCTTGGATGGTGTATTGTATTGTATGTGATTGTATGTTGTATGAAAAGCATGTATGTATGAAAATAATGAACCGCATGTACAGTCGACCTTAAATAGTCGGCGTACGTGGTATATGCAAAGTTTATACGCAGCTTTTGCTGAGCCCCTTGGGGCGATGTTTTTAATATAATGCAGGTCCTCGAGACGGGTGAAGACTATGAAGAGTTTAGGTTCACCCTTTTTGTCTGTAATTAGTGAATGGTGGATGGTGTACTAAGTTGTACACGGCTGTAGGTTTTGGTAGCCGGTGTACCATGGGGTGTAACACCCCTACAACGCACTTACCATCTACCGAAATTCGCAGCGGAATTAAACAACTAAACAACAACTAAACACTATGGTGCTACAACGCCGTTAACCACCCACGTGGTTAACTAGGCAGAATAAATACAAGAGTACCGGTCTGATGATCAGACTCCCAAGCATAGGTCCTAACATCCATACATAAACATAACCAAACCATACCGAGTATTTATTTTACATACCAACTGTAACCTTAAACACCTGTCACTGTAAACAACAGTACCAACATAAACAACACTACGGGAGCACAGGCGCAGGGTTTATCTTACAAGATCCAAAAGTATTCAACACCTAGGATCTAGAGCCACTCCGCTTCTTCGATCCTCATCCTGCAGTAAAATATGGAGCCCCCAGAGGGGGTCAGCAACCCTTTTGCTGGTATGGTTAACGCGCAGCCCATCGGCTACCGGGATACGCGCAACCAATTGTCATGATAACATGGCATTCATTTTAAACATCCAACATATATATGACATAGCTTAGCAAGGGAAATTGCGTAGCACAACAATAATACATAACACCATAAATCGGTTCACAAAAGGAACCTTCCACCATAATTAGTGTACATAGTGAGCCTAGAGATTATTGCCAATCTCATGCTAAGCTCGTTACCAACCTCGTTACCGTCCAGTTATATCGAACGGTTAACTTAAACTCAAGGCGTGTCGGATATAGTAATCCCAAGCACACCGAAAACAACATTTGTATGCCCCTGTGGCCCGACGTGAGTCAGTAAACTAGCTTTGGATAAGCTAAGGGAAGGTTAAAACCAAATTGGAATACAACCTATACATACACCAAGAGAGTCGAACCGGATAGACATCGACTCCCATCCATCACACGCGTGGCCGGAACATGACCGGACTCCTCACTTCCCCGGTTAGCACTTGTTAGTGATCATAAATAAACTTGTTAAGTCACACACAAACAAGTGTTTAGGTCTTGTTAGACACCCAGAGAAAGGAGTCACAACAATACAACATCATAATATAAACAACTGTAAACTTTTCATGCCTTATCTTATAAGGTCGTAACACACAGAAAAGCAAACAACACCCAAGCCGGTGTAAACCGGTAGGCAACAGACTGCAAGAAAACCATACCTTGGTCCTTGCTTCAACTCGTTCCCACCTTGAGAGAATCCTAAACACATTTAGTAACGTCGGTCAATTAACGCACTAGTTCATGTTAACATTAACTACTTCACATTTCTAGTTTTCTTTTCCACATTTTGTTTTAACTTCCCACCTTTTAAAATGTCATAATAACTCTCCTAACATGTCTTATATAACTCTATAACATCACCTCTAACTTATCCCCATCTTTAGACATCGTTTAATAACTTAGAACCAAATTTATGTAGTGGTCCGGGACTTGGTCCCTTACTTAGGTCCCGGACCTATACTAACAAATCCCTCGGTTACTTTTAATGGGGTGGTCCGGGACTTCACCCAGGTCCTAAGTCCCGGACCATTCTAAGCAAATTCTCTCGGTTGTTTTTAAGGGGTTGGTCCGGGTCCTTGGACAAGAACCAAGTCCCGGACCTATCTCTATGTACAACTCTCGGTAATTTTTGCACTCATGGTCCGGGACTTGTCCCATGACTTAGGTCCCGGACCCAATATACAAAAGCGACGTACTGGAATTTTTCATGTTCTGCTGCGCAAGTTCTCTACACCTATCAGATATATAAACTTCCCAGTACACTTATACTCAAAACTTCACCCAAATATACACCACATAACAACGTAGTGCACAATTTAAATTGCATAAATCTTAAACACTGAATTTCCACAATATATTTGCCTTTCACCTGCAAATACAAACAGCAGTACGTATGTCCCTTACTAGTCTCTTTGAGAACATTTTCTAAGTCATTTACCTTTGGCTCTTTAGGTAGTTTCAACAGACAACGTAAGTTTATTTCCAAAGGAATTTTAAGCTACCTTTGGTTAACATAAAACATGGAGGAAACACCATTTTCTTTGAGTTTCCTTACCTTGAAGCAAAGGAGAATAATAATACGTGAAAAGATGAACTCAAGCTCTTCCATGGAGATTCCTCTTGGCACCAAAATGGAGCTCTTGAAGATTTGAAGGGACTAAGTCGAAGAGCTTGATGAAACTAAGAGATCGGTGGTCTCGGTTTTAGATTTGGACAAGTGAGCAAGAAGTTACAAGGATTTGAAGTTGTATGTTGGTGTGGTGCTGTTCGATCGTGAAGGAGAGCAGCGAAGGGAATGGCTACGTGAGATAGTAAGGAAATGAGAGAATGAATGATTGTAGTTGCTTTTAGAGATATTTAATTATGTAAAGCAAATAGTGCTTTTTCAATTAACACTTATCTACTCAATTAGCTAGTACGGGTGGTGATTCACCACATGCAAACCGACCCCCATTTTACAAGAGGGGTTAATTAGTCTTTATTGCTCAATTAATTTACATAACTTAACATATATTACAAACTAGCTTATTTTAGTTACTATTCATAATAACAAGGCACTTTGAAGCGAAATTCTTGATTTCTTATTAATTTAAACTTCCAAATGTGATACTAAATAGTACACATATTAATTAAAGAGTAATGATGGACATTTAGCCATTCAAAACTCATTTATAAGACAATTTTCCATTTTTTTGGCAATTAATTGTATTTACTATTTATTAAATGGTTTACTAATATTTCTAAGACTCTTTTTAGTCTTATTAATTTATTATTTAATATTTAAACCACTTATTAAGGTTTGGGGTATTTCAATCTACCCCCCTTAAAAGAACTTTGTCCCCAAAGTTCATACTTCCCACATATCTTATATTCTAAAACATGGGAATCACTTATGAAACAATACTTCCATAACAACATCAACAACATACCTACATAACATGGAACTCAAGGTCCAAACCGCATAATACCATTCAGACTCTAAGGTCTGTAACATAACATAGACAATGTATATAATACATGTCGAATACATCCATAACCGAAACGGCTCTACCCCCCTTAAAAAGGGGTACGCCCCGTACCCTATACATATAAACACTAAGAAGTAAACAACGATGGGTACTTCGCCTTCATCTTATCTTCCAGCTCCCAAGTGGCCTCCTCGACGTCCTGGTTAGACCAGAGGACCTTCACCAGTCGTACAGACTTATGGCGAGTGTCTCGAGTCTTAGTATCCAGAATCCGTACGGGAGTCTCCACTGATCGCATGGTCGGCTCTAAGGTTAGCCTCTCAGGCTGAAGTACATGAGACGGATGAGACATATATTTCTTTATCTGGGACACATGGAACATCATGTACCTTGCCCAGCTCAGCAGGTAAATCAAGTCTATAAGCTACTGGTCCTATCCGCTCCGTCACAACATAAGGCCCCACATATTTTGGGCTCAACTTGCCTTTCTGGCCAAAACGAAACACTCCCTTCATGGGGGATACCCTAAGAAATACCTGATCGCCTACAGCGAACTCCAGGTCACGTCTGCGTACATCAGCGTACGACTTCTGTCTATCCTGAGCTGCTTTCATGTTAGCCCGGATCTGGCGAACTTCTGCCTGAACCTGTTCCAGATACTCTGGTCCTATAATGACCGTCTCACTCGACTCATCCCAGCATAAAGGCGTGCGGCATGGTCTACCGTACAATGCCTGGAAGGGAGACATCTTGATCGAAGCATGGTAACTGTTGTTGTAACTAAACTCGATCAGATGTAACTTATCAATCCAGCTGGTCTGAAAGTCAAGTGCACATGCACGTAACATATCCTCAAGTGTCTGGATGGTGCGCTCACTCTGACCATCTGTCTGTGGGTGAAACGCCGTACTCAATTTCAGTTCTGTACCCAGTGCTTCTCGTGTGGACCTCCAATACCTCGATAAGAATCTGGTATCTCTGTCCGATACAATCGTCTTTGGTACACCATGATGTCTAACAATCTCTCTGTCAAAGAGCTCTGCAAGCTTAGCCACTTTCCAGGTGTCCTTCATCGGTATGAATCGAGCCACCTTGGTCAGTCGGTCTACAACAACCCAAATCATATTCAGACCTCCCCTTGTAGGCGGAAGCCCTACTACAAAGTCCATAGAAATGTCATGGAACTTCCACTCAGGCACTGGCATTGGCTGCACCATACCACCAGGTCGTCGGTGCTCAAACTTGACTTTCTGACAAGTGAGACACCTCAACACATAATCATTTACATCCTTTTTCATTCCAGCCCACCAAAAATAACGTTTCATACCCTTATACATCTTTGAAGCTCCAGGGTGAATCGAAGTCGTAGAACTATGGGATTCACTGAGTATGCGCTCCTTCAGCTCAGCGCTACTCCTGGTATACACAGTCGGCCATTAAGCCTAATCAGGTCATCATCGTGGAGTCTGAAGTCGTACTTCTGACCCTCGAATGTGCCATCAATAAGCTTCTGTCTAATCTCCACATATACTGATCCGTCATCTGAGCACTCCGCACCTCTTCAACCAAGCTAGTATGAGAGACTAGCGAATGGAGAGAGTGTGCTCGGCGACTCAATGCGTCAGCTACCACATTCGCCTTACCCTCCTTATACTGTAAATTGATGTCGTAGTCGTTTAAGAACTCGACCCACCTTCTTTGCCTCATGTTCAACTCTTTCTGAGTGAACAAGTATTTCAAACTCTTGTGGTCAGAATAAATTGTCACGCTTACCCCATATAAATGATGTCGCCATATCTTTAATGCGAAGACAATGGCACCCAATTCTAATCGTGGGTAGGGTAGTTCTCTTCATGCTTCTTCAGCTGTCGGGAGGCGTATGCTACGACCTTCCCGTGTTGCATCAACACACAACCCATACCTCTGCCTGATGCGTCGCAATAAACCTCAAAACCATCTGGACCGTCTGGTATAGTCAGGACTGGTGCAGATGTCAAAGCATCCTTAAGCTTCTGAAAAGAAATCTCACAGTCGGCTGTCCACTCGAATGGTGCATCCTTTTTCATCAAGGAAGTCATCGGCTTCGAGACACTGGAGAAGTCCCTTACAAATCTCCTATAATAACCTGCCAGACCGAGGAAGCTCCTGATATCGGTAACTGTCTTCGGCCTAGGCCAGGTGCGCACTGCATCTATCTTTGCCGGATCCACAGCGATCCCAGCCTCAGAAATCACATGGCCAAGAAAAGAACTTGGTCCAACCAAAATTCACACTTAGAAAATTTTGCATACAACTGATTCTTCCTCAGTATCTGTAACACATTTCTCAGGTGGCTTTCATGCTCACCTCTCGATTTCGAATACACAAGTATGTCATCAATGAAGACTACCACTGATTTGTCCAACTGATCTTGGAACAAACGGTTCATCAGGTCCATGAACTTAGCTGGTGCATTGGATAAACCAAACGGCATAACCGTAAACTCATAATGTCCATATCTGGTTCTGAACGCTGTTTTCTCAATATCACTGTCCTTAACTGCAATCTGATGATAACCGGATCGTAAATCTATCTTGGAGAACACTGATGCTCCTCTCAACTGATCAAATAAGTCGTCGATGCGTGGTAAAGGATAACGGTTCTTCACCGTAACTGCATTCAGCTCTCGATAGTCAATACAAAGGCGGAGGCTACCGTCCTTCTTCTTCACGAAGAGGACCGGCGCTCCCCATGGTGAAACACTAGGGCGGATAAAGCCCTTGTCAAGTAGGTCTCTCAGCTGCTCCTTGAGCTCTGTCATCTCTGCTGGAGCCATACGATAAGGTGCCTTCGCAATAGGTCCGGTGCCTGGAATCAAATCAATCTCAAACTCAACCTCCCGTGCTGGCGGCATGCCCGGCAGTTCCTTAGGAAATACATCAGGAAACTCCGAGACTACCGGCACATCTGGGCTAAACTCAGGGTCTCTCTCTATGTCCTGGACATAGCAGAGGTATACATCATTCCCTCGTCGTAACTCACGATACATGGCCATGGCGGTGATGATCTGTGTCGAAGGCTCCCTGGGCCTCTGGCGGTATGATATAGTAACCCCAGATGGACTCCGAAGAAGCAGTCGATGCTCGGCACATAGGATTCTACCCTTGTACCGCTCCAACCAGTTCATCCCGATAATCACATCAAAACCAAGTCCGTCGAACTCTATCAAGTCGATCGGAAACTCTTCCTCCCTGATACGTATAACAACATCTCGGTAGTAGCGGGTACACCTGATCCGCTCTTTCGACGGGAGAGTGACCACAAAGTCTGGCATCTCTTCACCGTCTAACCCCAGCCTCTTCGCAAATGATAGCGAAATGAATGTATGTGAGGCTCCAGAGTCGAACAAGACCGATGCATCCACGCCATTCACTGGAAAGGTACCGGTGAGGATTGTGCCGCTCTTGCTGGCTTCTGCCTTATTGCAGACACTCAGCATACCTCCCGTTCCGTGTGCACAGCCTAATTCATTTGCAAACTCATAAGTATACAGTAGTATCACGTTGACACACTCCCAAACAACAACTCTTTATTCATAACGCAGTCTTTACACCATAAGTTGGTTTACACTGTAGACATGGTTAAACATAGCTTCCTTAGCATACAACTGGCTTAATACATTACATGATTTCACAAGGCTAAAACTGCCTGAAAGTCAAATTCAAACGTCCGGGTTTCAGATGTGTGGCATTTACCACTGCTGATGGTGCGGTATTCAGTTTGATCTTCTTGATACCGTGGTATAACATCCTTGATTGTCCACCCATATTAACACATCACCTGATTTCAACACTAACTTCCTTGCGAGGTCAGCACGCTTCTGCTCGCCATATATAAACACTGCGGTATCACCAATGGACCAAGACACCACGGGTACTCCCTTACGTAGAGACTCGGGTGACTCGTCCTTATCTTGGTGTAATCCCAACCGTCCACCCTTCTGGTAGAAGTTCACAATACAAAGATCTGCCTTAACGTTCGGAATCGGTTCCGATTCAACTTGCTGAGCAATTCCCACGGCGTGGTTAACGACCGCAAGGAACTCCTCAGGTATACCTGGTACAGTTGCTTCATCTTCAGCTCGCACTTCTTGATATGACTTGGTGTAAGGATTCCAGTCCTTACCCATGCACATCATCTTCAGCTTCATCTTCGAACCACTCGGGTACGGGTGTGTAGAAACTCCTGGTGCTGCTCCAAGTTCGTTGCATCGCCTGATGATGTGGATTTGTGCTTCCGGTGTCAGGTATCCATTTAAGAGTATCATACCTGGCTGGATAACCTGACATTGCTCCAGTGGAATTCGGTGATGCTGATGGCTGTCTCTTCAGGGTTCGGTGTGGGCGGGATTGGATAACAGATATTGAAGGTTCCTAAGTTTTCATTTCACATTATTCTTTAATTCACTACTTAGGTGATTGTACATTAGACTCACTAATACAACACTCATGCACGAAATGCGGTAAGCAATCACTTTTCACTTAACAGTTTAGGTGGTACCTGGTCTAGAAGAGGGTCCTGGTGCCTCAGACCGGTCCACTACATTCAGGGCGGCCTTGCCGGTCCCCGTTCCCTTCCCCTTCTGGGATTCAGTGTACTTCTTGTCAGAGGGCTGCTGCATGATCGCCTTTGGGTTCTCAGTGGTCGTGGTAGTCTTACCCTTCCACTGCCCCTTTGGCTTATAGTTCCTACCATTGGGGTTCTGCCAGCACTCAAACTCGCGGTGCCCCATCTTCTGGCAGTAACGACACTGCACATCGTTCCCCTTGCAGTCCTTGCCGGGGTGGTCTCCGTTACACCACTTACAGTAAAAGTGGCGCTCCGGTCCAGAGCCCGCGCTATCTGCTATAACAATACACAATCAATACTCACTTCACATCTTAACAACATATATTTCAACTTGACATGGTTAATCAATTACCCTTAGGCGGGTAGGAGCGTAGAGGCTTTGCGCATACGCATATGTGAGCTTCAGTGGCTCTCAGCTGTGGTGGTCTGGGCTTGCCCTTGTCACCTGTACTGACTCTTCTGGGGCTGAGGGTAGTGTTTCTTTTTCTTTCCTCCCCCATACCCTTTGACTCTGGCCCTCATTCGTGACCTTGCGCTTGTGCGCATTCTCCTCGTCCCTCAGACGGACGGTAATCTCAACCTTAGCAGCGGCATGATAGCACTCCTGAATTTAGGATGTCAGCCATGCCCCGCAAAACAAAACTCACCAACTCACATCAACATTCACTTAAAGTATAAACTGATTCACAACACGGTATTTTAATTACCTGCAAGGTAGTATACTCAACTGGCCCCATCCCGTAGCGGAGACGGTGGCTAAGACCATTGTAGAACCGGTTCACCAGCACCCGGTTCGAGTATCCAAGGTCCGGTAACAGGTGGATAAGGTCGGTGAATGCGGTGTAGTAGTCATCAACCGACATCTTATCCCCCTGCCTCAGACTATCCAGCTCGAGGCGCTTAGCCTCTTGCACATGCACAGGGTAATACTTGGCTCGCAGTAGAGCCGTGTACTCCCTCCAACCAAACGCAGGATCAGCCATCCTGTCCTCCTTCACAAGCTTCCACCAACTCTGTGCCGAACCCTTCAGGTAGTAAGCGGCAAGACGGACCTTAGCTTCAGCAGGTACTGCCAAGGTCTCGTAGGCGGTCTCCAGCTCGGAGATGTACGCCTCCAGCTTACTAGGGTCGGTCTCCCCATTGAATGACGACGGTCTCAAATCAGCCAACGCCTTGACCCAATTGGTCTCTCGTGGCGGTGGTGGTGGTGGCTGAACACCGGGCTGTTGCCCCTGCTGTGCATCGCAGTAACCAACTGGGGTACCATCTGGGCTACGGCGGCTGCTACTGCCTCAGCCATGGTCTGTGCCGTAGTGTCGTCGCCCTGGTCACCCTCATCTCCAGTACCGCGCCCGCGGCCTCTACCTCGTGGTCTACCTGACATCTGAATTCACATGAACATTTCATTAGCATTATGCTTGCACACTTACCAATCCAACGGTTGTAACATCTTCCCACAACAAGCTAATTCCACACTTAGTTAGTGGTTAACCTTCCCAACCTGTTCACCTAGGTAGCTAGGGTTGGGTTCCCTAACTCGGTATGTTTCTAGCTCGGTATTCTAGTCATCAGAGCGATACTTCGCTCTGATACCACTTTTTGTAACACCCCTACAACGCACTTACCACTACCGAAATTCGCAGCGGAATTAAACACTAAACAACAACTAAACACTATGGTGCTACAACGCCGTTAACCACCCACGTGGTTAACTAGGCAGAATAAATACAAGAGTACCGGTCTGATGATCAGACTCCCGAGCATAGGTCCTAACATCCATAAACATAACCAAACCATACCGAGTATTTATTTTACATACCAACTGTAACCTTAAACACCTGTCACTGTAAACAACAGTACCAACAACAACACTACGGGAGCACAGGCGCATCCCGGGTTTATCTTACAAGATCCAAAAGTATTCCAACACCTAGGATCTAGAGCCACTCCGCTTCTTCGATCCTCATCCTGCAGTAAAAATATGGAGCCCCCAGAGGGGGTCAGCAACCTTTTGCTGGTATGGTTAACGCGCAGCCCATCGGCTACCGGGATACGCGCAACCAATTGTCATGATAACATGGCATTCATTTTAAACATCCAACATATATATACATAGCTTAGCAAGGGAAATTGCGTAGCACAAAATAATACATAACACCATAAATCGGTTCACACAAGGAACCTTCCACCATAATTAGTGTACATAGTGAGCCTAGAGATTGCCAATCTCATGCTAAGCTCGTTACCAACCTCGTTACCGTCCAGTTATATCGAACGGTTAACTTAAACCCAAGGCGTGTCGGATATAGTAATCCCAAGCACACCGAAAACAACATTCGTATGCCCCTGTGGCCCGACGTGAGTCAGTAAACTAGCTTTGGATAAGCTAAGGGAAAGTTGAAACCAAATTGGAATACAACCTATACATACACCAAGAGAGTCGAACCGGATAGACATCGACTCCCATCCATCACACGCGTGGCCGGAACATGACCGGACTCCTCACTTCCCCGGTTAGCACTTGTTAGTGATCATACAGATAAACTTGTTAAGTCACACACAAACAAGTGTTTAGGTCTTGTTAGACACGTCCAGAGAAAGGAGCCACAACAATACAACATCATAATATACAACAACTGTAAACTCTTTCCATGCCTTAATCTTGTAAGGTCGTAACACACAGAAAAGCAAACAACATCCAAGCCGGTGTAAACCGGTAGGCAACAGACTGCAGGAAAACCATACCTTGGTCCTTGCTTCAACTCGTTTCCACCTTGAGAGAATCCTAAACACATTTAGTAACGTCGGTTAATTAACGCACTAGTTCACTGTTAACATTAACTACTTCACATTTCTAGTTATTTCTTTTCCACATTTTGTTTTAACTTCCCACCTTTTAAAATGTCATAATAACTCTCCTAACATGTCTTATATAACTCTATAACATCACCTCTAACTTATCCCCATCTTTAGACATCGTTTAATAACTTAGAACCAAATTTATGTAGTGGTCCGGGACTTGGTCTCTTACTTAGGTCCCGGACCTATACTAAACAAATCCCCTCGGTTACTTTTAATGGGGTGGTCCGGGACTTCACCCAGGTCCTAAGTCCCGAACCATTCTAAGCAAATTCTCTCGGTTGTTTTTAAGGGGTTGGTCCGGGTCCTTGGACAAGAACCAAGTCCCGGACCTATCTCTATGTACAACTCTCGGTAATTTTTGCACTCATGGTCCGGGACTTTTCCCATGACTTAGGTCCCGGACCCAATATTCAAAAGCGACGTACTGGAATTTTTCATGTTCTGCTGCGCAAGTTCTCTACACCTATCAGATATATAAACTTCCCAGTACACTCTTATACTCAAAACTTCACCCAAATATACACCACATAACAACGTAGTGCACAATTTAAATTGCATAAATCTTAAACACTGAATTTCCACAATATATTTGCCTCTCACCTGCAAATACAAACAGCAGTACGTATGTCCCTTACTAGTCTCTTTGAGAACATTTTCTAAGTCATTTACCTTTGGCTCTTTAGGTAGTTTCAACAGACAACGTAAGTTTATTTCCAAAGGAATTTTAAGCTACCTTTGGTTAACATAAAACATGGAGGAAACACCATTTTTCTTTGAGTTTCCATACCTTGAAGCAAAGGAGAATAATAATACGTGAAAAGATGAACTCAAGCTCCTTCCATGGGGATTCCTCTTGGCACCAAAATGGAGCTCTTGAAGATTTGAAAGGACTAAGTCGAAGAGCTTGATGAAACTAAGAGATCGGTGGTCTCGGTTTTAGATTTGGACAAGTGAGCTAGAAGTTACAAAGATTTGAAGTTGTATGTTGGTGCTGGTGCTGTTCGATTGTGAAAGAGAGCAGCGAAGGGGATGGCTACGTGAGATAGTAAGGAAATGAGAGAATGAATTATTGTAGTTGCTTTTAGAGATATTTAATTATGTAAAGCAAATAGTGCTTTTTCAATTAACACTTATCTACTCAATTAGCTAGTACGGGTGGTGATTCACCACATGCAAACCGACCCCCATTTTACAAAAGGGGTTAATTAGTCTTTATTGCTCAATTAATTTACATAACTTAACATATATTACAAACTAGCTTATTTTAGTTACTATTCATAATAACAAGGCACTTTGAAGCAAAATTCTTGATTTCTTATTAATTTAAACTCCCAAATGTGATACTAAATAGTACACATATTAATTAAAGAGTACGATGGACATTTAGCCATTCAAACTCATTTATAAGACAATTTCCATTTTTTTTGGCAATTAATTGTATTTACTATTTATTAAATGGTTTACTAATATTTCTAAGACTCTTTTTAGTCTTATTAATTTATTATTTAATATTTAAACCACTTATTAAGGTTTGGGGTATTTCATGGGGTATACCCCTTTTGTATAATGAAAGAATATCGAGATGGTGTAGATGAGTAGTCGGTAGGAACTCATTACTTTTGGAAGATTGAAAAGGAATGTAATTAACTATACTTAATACTCAGTAATCCGGCAATGTAAGTATGTGATCTTTTGTATTTGGTATTTAATGTAGTAGCTCGGTATATTTAGACATCAGACCGTGACTGTAAGTAGTGTAAGCCTAGTTAGCCGTATGGGCGGTTAGCGGCGTTGTATCACCCGCCGTAGTAGTAGTATTTCCGCTGCGACGTAGTAGGATTATTAGGGCGATTAGACGGTAAGTAAAGGATTAGCGGTAGGGGTGTTACATATACATATTATAACATTTTTATTTGATAAAAATATCTTTGTTAATTATCTAAATAAATCCATAATACTCAGAACTTACAAATATTATATTTTGCGTTTAAAAACTCAAAACCCATATTAATTTACATAAAAATAAACTAGATTTTATAAGGAATTCATGGTAAAATTTCGTGTCAAATACACTAGGGAAACCATTAAATAAATACAACAAGTTAGAGTTTTATTCTGGAATTTATAAAACTTAATATACTACTAATTACCCACGTTATAATCTCGGCTGTCCATTTCTCCTAACTACAATCGGACGGCCCAGATTAGTCGAGTTCATCCCTTAACTCTATACAGCCACTGATTGAGATTTCGTTGATTTCTCACGATCTACAGAACGGTTTTCGGTGATTTTTTGTTTCGTTGGACTCGAAATTAAGAGACGATTTTAATGGTACCAGTTTCATGATCTATCGTGCAGTGTGCTGGAAAAACAATTCTGGATTCGAAAAGAGTAGGGTTCATATAGTTTTGATTTGAATTTCGACAAATTCCCTCTATATAATGCGTATTGTGTCGAATTAAAAGTTGGGTAAGTTCGAGAATTCAAAAACGAACAACATCATCGGTGTAATTTGGCCAGAAACTTACCGGAGATGCGCCGGTGATGAAATCGAAATTGATTTCTGGAAAAATCATTATTTTATGTGCAGTTCGATTAGCCTACTTCACGGATCAACTCGTGCTAATTGTAAACCCCAACTACAAATAACACACTTAACAATACTTTGCAGCGGAAATCACAACTCCAACATAACTCGACTCTTTGGTGTTACACGCCGTTAGCCCCCACGTGGCTAACAAGGCTAACATACATACATCGTACCGGTCTGATGGACTAAACTCTCGAGCATCTACCATTAATCCCGTTCCATGTCCAACATTCATCATACACTTACATTACAACTGTACCGAGTATTAACAAGCTAATGCCGACAACAATTTCGGTCTTACTACTCCTACAATACATAAGCATTTAAATGAACTGCCCGTATAACAACCAAACCCCCGCCACTATCGAACGGCTGCCAGCTCCATAATACCTGAAAAGTATGGGGGCCCCCAAAGGGGGTCAGCACCTTTGCTGGTATGGTAATCCCGCAGCCCGCATGCTACCGGGCCACGCACAACTATTTGTCGTCTTAGCATGCGGTTGATTTTATTTCAAACATGCACAAACTCACACATATCATGCTTATAAGCAAACATCCATAATAGGCACAAACACAAATTAGCACACACACTCAATAACAGCACACTTCACTGTTATAACATACACAACTTAATTTCTCTCTTCTGAGAGGATATAACTTTACTTAGGGAATGCCGGGGTGATATAAGCCCGAGCACAACATACATACATTTCCTTTACTTGTGTGGCGGCCTCATATAGGACCGATCACAACATACATAGTTTCCCCCTAGCTCCAATAATGATGAGTTAGGTAAGCCTTGGTTAAGCTTGTGGGTGGTTGTAATTCAAGGAGGAAGAACAACCGTAACATAACAAAGAGGGAGTCGAAGCGAACTTAGGCTTCACACCCTACCAACATTGTACATAATTTCCCTCCTAGCCCGATGTGGAGGTCGGGTAGGTAAGCTTTGGCTAAGCTAGTGGGGAGGTCGAAATCCAATGAAGGAAAACAACCCTAACATAACAGGATGGGAGTTAATTCACATATATATATTAACTCCCAAACAATACGCGCGACCGGGAACACCCGGATTCCTCTCCATACATAACATATACTTATTAGTTAGAGGTTCCCTTATGGAACTTATCACATACATACATCACATAGTGTTACTACTCGGTTAGACACATAAGGGAAATCATATCCCATTTCAACAACACGGATAACAGTATCCAACATCAACAACATATTAACAAGTCACAACATCACACACTCACATACATCACAATACACGCACGGATAACGCGGATAGCCGTAGTTAGAACGTTTCCATGGGTTGGACGTTTATTCCGAATACCGATCTCTTATGTGAACCTAAGGTCGGTTAACTATTATTTAACACTAACTAAGGTTAAGCGGTATCGGAATTAATTACGCCACAATAATGAATTACTGTAAACTCATTTCATGCTTTATCTTGCAAGGTGGCAAACACACAGAAAAACACATTGGCATACAAGCCGGTGTAATCCGGTAGGACACAGGTTGCAAGAAAACCATACCTGTCACCGAAGGGCACTCTAGTGTGCCATCACATGTTCCTTGAAAATCTTTGAACAACTGGTAACATTATAACTATCTTCATTAATATCGGGGTTATAATAATTTTAACGTCTACTGCACCCATGGTTAACCCCATTCGGTAGTTTTATAACTTTACATTTTTATTACAACTCTTCACACTCAATTACCATTATAACTCACTTTATTTACCCTTAACAACCTTTAACATCATCACTTAACACATCCCCCATCATTGGGTATCATTTCCTACCCTTAAACAAAGTTTTTGCTCAAAATTACCCTATGTCCGAACTTGTGTCCGGGCTTTGAAGTTCGGACGCAAGTCGAGACTCAAATGGGTGAATTCGGGGGTGGTCCGGGACTTGGTTCCTACCTTAAGTCCCGGACCAATGCTGATCTCAACTCTCGGCCTTATTTTATGGGGTGGTCCGGGACTTAATACTCACCCTAGGTCCCGGACCAAAATGCTAGACAACTCTCGGGCAAGATTAAGGGGGTGGTCCGGGACTTTGTCCATGGACTAGGTCCCGGACCCTGCTACAGATTTTACAGATTTGGAGTTTTCTAAATCTGTTACAACTCCATTCTTTCACCATTGATCTTCCAATCTCTCCCACTTGTGATCTACATGTTTAAGCACTTAATTACCCTCCTCAATCACCTTAATCCAACACCAAGTCCCCTCACTAATTTTTGGTTATTTCACTCAAATTCACTTATACTTTTATAACTAGTTTTCTAGTTCTCATCACTTTCTTGTGACAGTTTTAGCTCCATTTTTACCATTCAAATAATGCCATTTCCAGCACTTCAAATCACATTACTTCTACTCCTCATACACCTTCTCCTTAGTTTGGTTTCCAACTCATTAACCATTCACTTGAATCTTCTTGACACACCTAGCTTCTTCCTTTAATAAAACACTCAAGTCCAAAATCTCCTAAACAAATTTTGACAGCACTTGGCTACTTTCAAAGCATCTCCCAAACTCATCTCTTCACATATTTCATCCTAAAACTAGCCAAACCCACAAGGGTTCTACCAGCACACATAAAAAAACACAAAACTCATCCATCCTCCAAATGCAACACAATGCATAATCCATAAAGTGCATAGCTCATAAATCAAACACTTATTTCACAATGCTTCCTCACTTGCATTATTCCTATACAAGCACATTATATCACAACTCTCCTCATCTCAACAAATCACATTCCAGTACATATTTGGGTTCATTCATTTTGATTAACCCTTCCCAAAACTTAATACATGCACGATAACACTAAGGTAAGTTTCTTACCTTAATTTTCTTAAGTTTCCTTTTATTTCTCTTCTCCTCTCTCTCCTCTTCTTCCAAATCGGCCAAGGCAATTCATTTGCCCATTTCTCTAGCCACATTCGAATTGGAAAATAAGCACTAAGGAACTCTCTTAGGCTCATCAAATAAACTAGAACACACAAAGATGCTTAAAGCATCAAGTTAGGTTTTACCTTTAGAAATTCTTGAGTGGTTTTCAACTCTTGAATCTTAAGAGGGACTCCCACCACCATTTAAAGCTTGGAGAATAGCTCAAACAAAGAAGAAAAGCTAGTCATTACAAGAGCCAAATCGGCCAAGGTGGGGGAAAATGGAGAAAACATGACTCTTTCATGAATATTTTTACCTTGATAGAAAGAGGAAGCTTCAAGCTTCAAAATGGTGTGCTTTTCTCTTCAAATGGCCAACACCCACGAAAATGAAACTCATCCTTTTTGAATTTTGAAAAGAGAGAGTGATAGAGGGTGATGAGAGGATCACAAATATGTGATTATTTTTGAGTTTGGAGCTTGGGTGTAGCTTGGGCATGAGAGGAAAGTTGGAGAAGCCATGGAAGAGGGGCTTCATTTCCGTTCCAGAACAGAGAGAGGGAGGAAGGAATCGGTGGAGGAAGAAGGAAGAGGAAAAGAGGGGAAAAAGAAGAGGGCTTCACGTGAGGGAATGAGAGAATGAGAGGAAGAGAGTGTGGGTGGGGTATATATTTACTTTTTACTTTTTCACTTTTTGACTTATTTAATTAGTTAACTAGTCATGTGTGAGGGGTTATCTATATTAAAAAAAACCGGCCCACTAATATATACACACTGGAACGTTTTTTCGTCTTTTACAGAAACGCCCATTAATTTACCCGGTTTTAGCACTATTCACTAACCGGGTCCGTTTTCCGGAATTTTCTCGTTTATTTAATTTTAATGGTTATTATACTCCCATTAATGTTTAATTATTGTTACATAATCAACTATTTTTTTTACGGGGTCATTTAACTGTTTAAAATCACGTTTTCGGATTTTCTCGAAAAACGCGTTTTAGGACTCCGTTAGCGTTTTACGCATGGTTTGAATCCGTTTTCTTCCGGAATTTTCCCACATGTTATTAATGTGTAATTAGGTATAAAAATACATTTATCACTCTAACGAAGGTTATGTACCTCCTAAAATAATTAAATACGCGGTTTCACGTTTTGTGACTTTTACGCATTTTCTTATTCTTTTTTGGTTTTTTATTTCTTCACCAATAATCTTAAGGACTTAATTAGCCTTAGAAAATTATAATTTCATAGTTAATTAACATATTAAGGTTTGGGGTATTTCAATCTACCCCCCTTAAAAGAACTTCGTCCTCGAAGTTCACACTTCCCACACATCATTGGTTAGAATACGGGGATTACTTGCAACATACAACTTCCATAACAACATACTTTACATCACACCCTCGGACTTAACGGTCCGGGTACATATACACATCCATACATAACATAACATACTTACTTAGTAGCCTCGGACTTAATGGTCCGGGTACCTTAACAACATTGTACATACATAACAACCCTTAGACTCTTAGGTCTGGGTAACATAGCAACATTTAGACTCTTAGGTCTTGATAACATAACAACCTTTAGACACATGGTCTAGGTAACATAACACTTTCGGAATTCAATCACATTAGGACTCAAGGTCCAAAATAATAATTACTACACATACCACACAACATGTCATAGCATGTATATCAACCAGAAATTCCTTTTCCATCTCTTCATGAGTTCGAGACCCATGTAGAGTACATATACACTGTGATCCCGCAGAACCGGTCGCGATGGACACTCTGGTCCCCGTTCCTTTGGGAGATCAAAACAATTGCATACATCTTTAAAATATACTTCTCATGTCACCGGTCCTAAGACAAAGGCTCATACGTCCTCAGCTCGTGAGCAAGTAGTAGGAAAATACCCTCTACGAGGTTAAGTATAACGAAATCCTTTATTGGAAGGATCAATCGAAAATCCTTACAAGGTCACATAAAAGTAGTCCTTCCTTTGAAAATACCGTTTAAGAATCTTAAAAATATTTATTGATGTCTTGAAAATACCAATTGAGAATTTGAAACCCAATTTAAAATTCTTTTGAAAATTCAATACAACTCCAAGTCCAATTATTGTTAACTGCATCTTATTCTTGATGTGATTATTTATGACCACTTATAGGGAGTTTCAAGAATCATCCAACCCTAATGTGATCAGCATCAGAGTTGAACTATCTTTCCACCCCAATTTGTGTTCGGCTTCCCTTGATCTCATGATAATCAAGTTTCACCTCCCACTTCATTTTTAAACAACAACTAATTCAAGCATGTACCATTTTCTATCTTCTAATCCATCTAGTCGTAATCATTACATCTCCAAGGGTGGAACTATGTCCATCAATCAACTTCCCGATTTATTTTAAATCAAGTTACCTAGGGAATTTAATTCTCACTAGGTTCTACGTTGGTGTCATACCTCTTCATAAATCACAATACTGTATATATACATATATCCATATATATATTTTTTATCAAAATATAATACACAATATTACATTTGGTATCATATGAACATGCACTGTCGGGGTTTTAGTTCCCCGGGAGTTTTCTACTCCCTTATACTTATACTTTCACACACATTGTTGACACAATAAACACACTTATCGCAAGGTATTCGCATCTTCCGTGCGTAATTACCACAATTAACCATGAATGAATGTGTATTTATGTAACACACACACCAATCATCAAAACAAATCATTTTGTGCTATGCACATCATAGTTCACGTACACTTGTACGGTAAAAGACACTAAGTGGTTCTGCGCTCTACCCCCCTTAAAAGGGATTACGCCCACGTAATCCATCAGTTAATCACTGGTTTAGAACATTCTACCGTCGTGAAGTGTTTATCTCCACGCGGTTTATTACACAATGTGTTCTGGTTTGAGGATCTTAGCCATATTGGCGGTTTAGTCCCTAACCAAGAATTCTCATTAGAGTTTATTTTAACTCTTAACTGGTTTCGATCCTGGCCTGTGAGGCTTTTAGGCATCATTAGTTTGCCATTCACTCATGTTCACTATTCACATTCATCGTTTGACTCACTGGTTCAAAGTTTCTGCTGCGCAACTCTTGATAATTTAGAGCTTAGTTTGCTCCATACATTATCCTTTTTATATTATTACATCCCCGATTTATCAACCGACACGTGGTATTTCTTACCGTGAGCGAATTCGGTGAGTTACAAACTTTCTATTCATTTCCACGATAATCTATTGTATTCTACAATGATTTACTTGGTTTCTTCCGACTTACTGTCGGTTAAGTTTGAGCTACTACCTTTTGTGTAGTACTCTGTCGGTTATTTCCAACACTTGAGGTATGTTCCATACCGATATTCAACAATCGTGCTACTGTAGCCACTTATGTCAACCAAGTACCCTTTGATTGGTACTACCGTGCTTATCTTATGCATCGGTTTTATCACATCATAAGTCTTGTTCTTCTATCACATTTAACATTTTCAGACTTCCTAGCTATCTCACTTGATCATTACCGCGCAAGCGCAATACCAAAACACTCAGTCATACAGAGTGCAGAGGCGTAAACTCTTGGCAGTAAGTCTCTTATGAGATAGCAATAGGAATTCATATTGTGTTCCTTATCACGTAGCATCAACTACTGGCGTATTGCTCAGTCTGTGTATCATCACTTATTTGTATGTCCATTGAGTTTCACTCATAACTGGTCTTATTGCCACATTATTATTTAACAACGCTTATGCAACGGTCGCTTACTGCGCACCGTGCTCTTACTCATTGTATAACATTAACTTACACTGCATCCGCTATTATATTAGCTTCTGCCATTTCACTGTGTTTGCCATTATTTAGCTTCTTTATGCTCCTTGAGCGTTGTTCATTACACATTTAGCATCCCACACCTATGGTGGTTGCTATTTGACTTTTTACTCATCCGATCTCCACAACTGGTGCAAACACTTCCTTTCGTATATTCCTACTCACATCATTCTTGGGTAATAGCAACATAGTCAACTCTTAACACATTCCCTGAACTTAGTTCACATAACTACCGCTGTTGCGGTCTCCCATATCAAGAGGTATCCCCACACTTTAATCAGTGGTTCGTTATCCGCTTACCTACTTATATAACATAAACTTCCATAATCAATAAAATTTCCTTAACACATTTTACTTGTGGCTTATAAGCCCTATTGCCTCGAGCTCTGCTCATTGTAGGCTGTTCACACACACTACTTCTCCGTACTATATTACACGGTTCCTTTCATGGGATGCCCCTTCAAGGATGTCAGACTTCCTCCTGACGCCTTACGCTTAAACTGGGTGTTAGTTTCGACCCTTGCGTTTCTGTCACGTTAGTCGTTCAACCAATGTTGACCCAAATACCCTTTTAAGGATAACTCCTGGGTGTCGCTGGGTTCTGCCATTACATCTGGCTTGCACTTACTGGTATGTTTAATTTACTACTTCGCCCTGCATTCTTTGTTGGGTTGAATATTCTCCTTAGTGAGATTCTTATCCCTAGTGATCATCGGGAGTCTCGTCCCGATCCTTGCACATTAACGTATCCATAGTAGGCATCTGCCTCACCATATGTAGGCTGGGTACTTACTCCAGCTATTGTGTTCATCCATCCAGATCCTTAAGACATATGCTATGTCTTTACTTACTAACCAGTGCACTTCGCACTAGTTCACCTTTAAACATTTCCTTAAAATAAACTTACTAATTCCTTTAGTCTTCTTAACTTGACTGGTTTCCTTTACTTCACCATACTTGGTAATCCATTGCTCTTGCTTGACTTTTACTTCGGACCGTAGTATGGAGTCGACTACTTCCCGTGTTCCAGACTCCACTCGTATACATACGTGGGGTACCCTGCTGATACATTGCTACTTGCCCGACTACCCCATAAGAAGGTTTGTCAGGCCCACAAGCTCCTATCGGAGTGCGGTCGTCCCACATTTCAGTTGGTACACTCGTAGTGTCCGTCACACGCCTAGGTGAAGTATTCTGTTGTCAACTCCTCTTATATTATCCTATGATAATATGCATTCCATGCTTCCCGAACTTAATCAAGGGAAGTGTATCCACTGTTGTATTATTATGAACTCACTCCATTCCCTCGGGTTGTTACCCTGGGTTTACCGGTTTCCATCCGGTTGTTTAAAAGTAACTAGGTAAAACTTACCTACCATGTGGCACTGAGGCCCGCGTAGGTCTTCTGGTTTGGTTTTAAGAAAAGAAGAATTGAAAGAACATGGGTTTGAAAGAAAATCTGGTTTTGAAAAGAGTTTGACAGAAAATGATTTTAGGTTTAAAGAAAAATTTCCGTGGTTTTACAACGTTTCTTGCCTTATCCAAGTCTAGCTTCCTGCTGACTGGTGTGTTTCCAAGCACTGAGGTCAGGCTAATAAGCCCTTCCACGGTTATGATAACCCCACTTAACTTCATGGTACTTTACTAAGTACCGGTAAGTTTAAAATTTCCCGTACAGCCTTGTTATAGCAGCACTTGCCATAGCAAGTGCGCCATGCAATCTGGTTATCGGTTCAATACACATTGATTGCGGTACTGCTTTGCCCGCTCTAACATCAGTGGCCTTGCTGGCCCTTACTCGACCTTACAGTCTTAACACAATTCCTTGGGTACTTCTCAGTGTCTTCACATGACAACCATTAACTAGGGTGTTTCCCATTCTGGGAGACCCCTTTTACTTAGTATTGTATCCTCCTCGTACTACGTTGTAGTTCCTTAATCGGTTGGTATACCGTTGGTGTGTTAGTTAACATTGTAGTTCCGTAGATACTCGTCTCGGGTTCTATTACTTCACTTCAACACTGTTGCACGGTTATTGCTTGCAAGCTGGTTGTCCTCGACTGCTTCGCATGTCGACCCAGGGTGCTAGAAATTCCATTCCCTTGTGCATAAGATTCTTCACCTTTCGCTAACAAGAGCGGTTAATATTGTTAAAATGGAGACCGTCTTCGGGATTCACACCTTTCGGGATCTACCGTGTGACAGGTTCTCCGTACTTTTAAGGATACTTAGTAATGCCAGATCGGGTATTCCCGAGTAAGAGAGGACTTTCATCTCTCTGGCGCTCTTTCCGAGTTATAATATAGGGTTTGTGGAGGGCGGGATGGATAGTGTAGGTATCCAGTACACACTGGCATTTCCTAACTAGCGTACTTCTCACGCTATCACTCAACCCTTAACCCCAAGCACTAAAATCCTAACTCGGTACTTCCTAAGCTCGGTAACTCAGTCATCAGAGCGATACTTCGCTCTGATACACCACTTTTTGTAACACCCCAACTACAAATAACACACTTAACAATACTTTGCAGCGGAAATCACAACTCACAACATAACTCGACTCTTGGGTGTTACACGCCGTTAGCCACCCACGTGGCTAACAAGGCTAACATACATACATCGTACCGGTCTGATGGACTAAACTCCCGAGCATCTACACATAAATCCCGTTCCATGTCCAACATTCATCATACACTTACATTACAACTGTACCGTATTAACAGCTAATGCCGACAACAATTTCGGTCTTACTACTCCTACAATACATAAGCATTTAAATGAACTGCCCGTATAACAACTAACAACCCCGTCCACTCTCGAACGGCTGCCAGCTCCATAATACCTGAAAAGTATGGGGGCCCCCCAAAGGGGGTCAGCACCTTTGCTGGTATGGTAATCCCGCAGCCCGCATGCTACCGGGCCACGCACAACTATTTGTCGTCTTAGCATGCGGTTGATTTTATTTCAAACATGCACAAACTCACACGTATCATGCTTATAAGCAAACATCCATTAATAGGGCACAAACACAAATTAGCACACACACTCAATAACAGCACACTTCACTGTATAACATACACAACTTAATTTCTCTCCTCTGAGAGGATATAACTTTACTTAGGGAATGCCGGGGTGATATAAGCCCGAGCACAACATACATACATTTCCTTTACTTGTGTGGCGGCCTCATATAGGACCGATCACAACATACATAGTTTCCCTAGCTCCAATAATGATGAGTTAGGTAAGCCTTGGTTAAGCTTGTGGGTGGTTGTAATTCAAGGAGGAAGAACAACCGTAACATAACAAAGAGGGAGTCGAAGCGAACTTAGGCTCACACACACCTACCAACATTGTACATAATTTCCCTCCTAGCCCGATGTGGAGGTCGGGTAGGTAAGCTTTGGCTAAGCTAGTGGGAGGTCGAAATCCAATGAAGGAAGACAACCCTAACATAACAGGATGGGAGTTAATTCACATATATATATTAACTCCCAAACAATACGCGCGACCGGGACACCCGGATTCCTCTCCATACATAACATATACTTATTAGTTAGAGGTTCCCTTATGGAACTTATCACATACATACATCACATAGTGTTACTAACTCGGTTAGACACATAAGGGAAATCATATCCCATTTCAACAACACGGATAACAGTATCCAACATCAACAACATATTAAACAAGTCACATACATCACGCATTGTCACAACATACAATAACGCACGGATAGCCGTAGTTAGAACGTTCCCATGGGTTGGGACGTTTATTCCGAATACCGATCTCTTATGTGAACCTGAGGTCGGTTAACTATTATTTAGCACTTACTAAGGTTAAGCGGTATCGGAATTAGTTACGCCACAATAATGAATTACTGTAAACTCATTTCATGCTTTATCTTGCAAGGTGGCAAACACACAGAAAAACACATTGGCATACAAGCCGGTGTAATCCGGTAGGACACAGGTTGCAAGAAAACCATACCTGTCACCGAAGGTGCACTCTAGTGTGCCATCACATGTTCCTTGAAAATCTTTGAACAACTGGTAACATTATAACTATCTCATTAATATCGGGGTATGGTAATAAATTTTTAACGTCTACTGCACCCATGGTTAACCCCATTCGGTAGTTTTATAACTTTACATTTTATTACAACTCTTCACCACTCAATTACCATTATAACTCACTTTATTTACCCTTAACAACCTTATAACATCATCACTTAACAATCCCCCATCATTGGGTATCATTTCCTACCCTTAAACAAAGTTTTTGCTCAAAATTACCCTATGTCCGAACTTGTGTCCGGGCTTTGAAGTTCGGACGCAAGTCGAGACTCAAATGGGTGAATTCCGGGGGTGGTCCGGGACTTGGTTCCTACCTAAGTCCCGGACCAATGCTGATCTCAACTCTCGGCCTTATTTTATGGGGTGGTCCGGGACTTAATACTCACCCTAGGTCCCGGACCAAAATGCTAGACAACTCTCGGGCAAGATTAAGGGGGTGGTCCGGGACTTTGTCCATGGACTAGGTCCCGGACCCTGCTACAGATTTTACAGATTTGGAGTTTTCTAAATCTGTTACAACTCCATTCTTTCACCATTGATCTTCCAATCTCTCCCACTTGTGATCTACATGTTAAGCACTTAATTACCCTCCTCAATCACCTTAATCCAACACCAAGTCCCCTCACTAATTTTTGGTTATTTCACTCAAATTCACTTATACTTTTATAACTAGTTTTCTAGTTCTCATCACTTTCTTGTGACAGTTTTAGCTCCATTTTTTACCATTCAAATAATGCCATTTCCAGCACTTCAAATCACATTACTTCTACTCCTCATACACCCTTCTCCTTAGTTTGGTTTCCAACTCATTAACCATTCATTTGAATCTTCTTGACACACCTAGCTTCTTCCTTTAATAAAACACTCAAGTCCAAAATCTCCTAAACAAATTTTGACAGCACTTGGCTACTTTCAAAGCATCTCCCAGAACTCATCTCTTCACATATTTCATCCTAAAACTAGCCAAACCCACAAGGGTTCTACCAGCACACATAAAAACACAAAACTCATCCATCCTCCAAATGCAACACAATGCATAATCCATAAAGTGCATAGCTCATAAATCAAACACTTATTTCACAATGCTTCCTCACTTGCATTATTCCTATACAAGCACATTATTATCACAACTCTCCTTATCTCAACAAATCACATTCCAGTACATATTTGGGTTCATTCATTTTGATTAACCCTTCCCAAAACTTAATACATGCACGATAACACTAAGGTAAGTTTCTTACCTTAAGTTTTCTTAAGTTTCCTTTTATTTCTCTCCTCTCTCCTCTTCTCCTCTTCTTCCAAATCGGCCAAGGCAATTCATTTGCCCATTTCTCTAGCCACATTCGAATTGGAAAATAAGCACTAAGGAACTCTCTTAGGCTCATCAAATAAACTAGAACACACAAAGATGCTTAAAGCATCAAGTTAGGTTTTACCTTTAGAAATTCTTGAGTGGTTTTCAACTCTTGAATCTTAAGAGGGACTCCCACCACCATTTAAAGCTTGGAGAATAGCTCAAACAAAGAAGAAAAGCTAGTCATTACAAGAGCCAAAATCGGCCAAGGTGGGAAAATGGAGAAAACATGACTCTTTCATGAATATTTTTACCTTGATAGAAAGAGGAAGCTTCAAGCTTCAAAATGGTGTGCTTTTCTCTTCAAATGGCCAACACCCACGAAAATGAAACTCATCCTTTTCGAATTTTGAAAAGAGAGAGTGATAGAGGGTGATGAGAGGATCACAAATATGTGATTATTTTTGAGTTTGGAGCTTGGGTGTAGCTTGGGCATGAGAGGAAAGTTGGAGAAGCCATGGAAGGGGGGCTTCATTTCCGTTCCAGAACAGAGAGAGGGAGGAAGGAATCGGTGGAGGAAGAAGGAAGAGGAAAGAGAGGGGAAAAAGAAGAGGGCTTCACGTGAGGGAATGAGAGAATGAGAGGAAAGAGAGTGTGGGTGGGGTATATATTTACTTTTTTACTTTTTCACTTTTTGACTTATTTAATTAGTTAACTAGTCATGTGTGAGGGGTTATCTATATTAATAAAAACGGCCCACTAATATATACACACTGGAATGTTTTTCGTCTTTTACAGAAACGCCCATTAATTTACCCGGTTTTAGCACTATTCACTAACCGGGTCAGTTTTCCGGAATTTTCTCGTTTATTTAATTTTAATGGTTATTATACTCCCATTAATGTTTAATTATTGTTACATAATCAACTATTATTTTTTTACGGGGTCATTTAACTGTTTAAAATCACGTTTTCGGATTTTCTCGAAAAACGCGTTTTAGGACTCTGTTAGCGTTTTTACGCATGGTTTGAATCCGTTTTCTTCCGGAAATTTTCCCACATGTTATTAATGTGTAATTAAGGTATAAAAATATTTATCACTCTAACAAAGGTTATGTACCTCCTAAATAATTAAATACGCGGTTTCACGTTTTGTGACTTTTACGCATTTTCTTATTCTTTTTGGTTTTTTATTTCTGCACCAATGATCTTAAGGACTTAATTAGCCTAGAAAATTATAATTTCATAGTTAATTAACATATTAAGGTTTGGGGTATTTCACTAATTGAGAACGATTCGATCCATGAAACCTATCACATTTTAAAGTAGACATGTAAATCTAGAAATGAGTGGAAGAATCATTGACTTTGATGAACTAGGGAGAAAGTTACAGATCCATAAAGATCTGAGTTTACCATTTCGTTTCTGGAATAATTCTGGGCAAAAACCCGACGTGATCGAGTTGGGAACTTTAGACTCTTATATCTTCCACACGATTGAGAATCATCCTTGGGTGTAAACATGAAAGTTATAGAGGGATTAGAGATCTACAAAACAAGCTATATAACTCGAATTTTCATTGGCAGATGAAAGAGATATGATTAGACGAAGTTACCTTACCGGATCGGGTTTTTGGAAAATCTGGGTTGTAGATTTTCGGGGAGGCAACTTCAGATCAACTTTGCGGCGGATGTAGAAGGAGTTAGGTTATGTGTTACTAACGGTTAGAAAGACGGTTTGTACTAGAAGAGAATGAAGAAAACGACATTCCAAAAATTCTAAAAGATGGCTGAGATATCGATGTCACAAATTAGGGTAATATTCTGAAGGTTGCTTGAGGACTTAGCCGAATTTGAAGGGAATTTCCTGCTAACTGGCGTGGCACTACTCACGAGGCACACGTGGCTGAGTCAGAAAGCCTAGCCACGTCAGCTTTATTCAAAATTTTGGCTTTAAACTTCATTATATCATAACTTTGGCTAGGATGACCCATTTTTAACGTTTTTATTATCAATCTTCTTGGTTTTCCATAACCTTTTTATTGGGATAGGTTTCATGGGCTGGTTTGACCATTCTCAAAAAGTTAACCCTAGCAAGGCTTAAGAAGCTTTAAGGTTTCTATGATTTTATATTGACTTTTATGATTCAAATCAATGTTCCAAATATTTCTCAAATCTTTATAATATAGTTGGAGTGTCTAGGAATTTTCTCAAGATTTATTGACTTATATATATCTTATTATTAAATTCATAATACTATATAATAATGTAGTATTTAATAGTATTATCTAGGGTTTTAATAGAAGAAATCCCCTAAATTAATTTAAATTAATTTATGGGGTATTTCATATAACCTTACAATTTAATACTTAAAACTTTATATTATACATATTAACTTATTTAATTTCAAAACCAACCAATTAATTTCCTAAAATTACGAACAGACCCCTAGGCTGTTCTAATATTATTTTCACCCCAGATTTTCGGTTATTTGCACCTTAGCCCCATAAGTTTTATAAATGTTATATTTAATACTTAAACTATATTATAATCCTTAATTTATTAAATCACCAAAACCGACCCAAAAATCGTTTAATATTTTGAATAGACCCCCAGGGTCATAACATTTCTGTTCTAGCCCCTATACTTTTGGTAATTACACCACAACCCCACAAGATTTATGAATGTTACAATTTAATCTTAAAACTATATATTTTATACTCCTTAATTTATTAAATCTTCAAATCTGACCCAAAATTCCTCCAATAATTCGAATAGACCCCTAAGGTCTTTTTAATTCATTTTCAACCCCAATTTTCGGAAATTCACACAATGACCCTATCCCTTTTATAATGTTATTTTTAATTTAATATTTCATTAACTCACCAAAATAATTAATCCTATTATATTAATTTGGTCAAACCTCACATGTGGTCAAGGTTGACCCCTCAAAATACTCCTTTGACCCATGCTATACATAATTATGAATTTGCCACATTTTATTCCTTAGTTTTACATTTAAGTACTCAAACTTAATAAAATTCATATTATATTTCTACAATTGCGAAACAGCCCCTCCTCGTGTAACACCCCTACTAATTCGGCTCCTAAATATCCTATAACTGTCGCACATCATAAATATATCGCAGCGGTAATAAAAGATTGTCATCCTACTGGTGTCACTGTTATCACCCGCCCATACGAGTGATAACGATTTGCCTGATAATCAACTTGCGAAACGTATTCCCGCAGTGACCACAAGAGATAGATAGCAGTACTTAAACAATTTAAAACAAATCTAACAACAAACAATTATTACAGACCGTGAGCAACTAAACCAAATACACCTCGGTTAAACAACCCGAGTCCAAAACAACCTGAGTATCACACCGTACCAAGTCTAAACAACAGTAATACAATAGTCACGCCTCGCTGCGACCTACCAGCTAATCACCTGAAATAAAGATGGTTTGTGGTATGGAATCAGCCCCTGCTGAGTATGTCATCACATGCCCCGTCATGCCCCCAAAGACCCCTCAATTATTTGGTCGAGAGCATGAGGTTCATTACATGCAATACCGTTTTATTATTTAAACTGTGAATCAATTAACAGTAACATCCATACAATAACACAACCATCAACACACATAATATAACACAAGTATAACCAATGAACAACAAGCGAATCAACGAGATTGGTAAACAAGTATTAATTCTCGTCCATGGTATAGAAACCAATATCGTTCGCCACTGTATAATTCTCAACTGTATTATTTGTTCAGTTATACCTAGTGACAATGTCTCATTAAAACGACATGTCTCTAGTTACCCAATATTATGGCGGGTCACCCACGGCAGTAGCCACTCCAACGGTAGAGTCTCCGACCAACGAGCCATTCTAGCTCACGGGAAATTTTCTTGATACTTACGGACCCGTACGCGGACATCCTGGTATCGTTTTTGTGATCACAGCGCGCACCAAGAGCCACATCCTCTTGGCTTTCCTTTCCTTCATTAATTAATTATACCATCGCATCGCATTACCATTTTTATTTTCCTAACACAGCAGACTAAGGTCATTAGTCCAATCCGGAGTCTGTAAACTCGGGATCCAGTGTTAGATACGAGAGCGGCGTATAGAAAGGCCAATGCTCCGTATAAAAGTCTCGGATAATATATATATGTTATTATCCTAGTGCTACAACGTTTTACTGACGTTCCTTATATTTCATATAAGATAGCACCATAGCCGCTAGTTCGTTTTATATATAGGTTCATATATACGAACCAATACTGTTAACTCAACAACAGTAAATAATAAGCAGCTATAAATATACAATTCATGCATATTAATTATCACATTCAGACAAACAATCTTATCACAGGTCACACAGAAGTCTGAACTGAGGAAGCCCTCAGAGACAATCAGAGGCACATAACAACATACCGTTCACCCTGATGTATTACGGTGGAGTATGAATCAGCAAGATCCTATGCTCTGTGTGTCGTCTCTAACAGTCTAAACAATACATAATGCTACTGATTAGCATACTGTATAACAAACAATCCTACGGTACCCCGTACCGTCACTATTAACTCCCGGTTAACCCCCGTATTAACTATCCATGTTTGTCGGGCTTTCGGTTTAACTCGAGATTGGAAAAGTGTTATATTTCATGCGTAGTCTTGTCTTGTATATTGATATACTTATTGTTGGACTTTATTATCGCATGTAACTTAATGTATATTGTAGGTCGTATAGTTTGTTTCTTTATTGCATGTATGATTCTTTGTCATGCACTATACACCTCACCTTAGTATTTATTTTTCTAAGGTTTGTCTCTTCTTTTTTTTAATGTGGTATAATTCATATGTAATCAATACTTTGAATTATTTAAAGTCCTTATTATCACATGTACACTCCTAACATTAGAATTTCCATATCTAATGTTTATAATTCTTTTCTCCTTATATATTATTATTTTAATTATGATAATTTATAATTATTGAACCATATCACATTTTCTACACCATTACATATATTTATTTATATATGTGTATTATGGAACTATTTATTATATGGTAAGTCTTATAATCTATATTCATTCTTTTAATGAATACCTCTTATATTATAAATGTTATAATTCTTATAACATTAAAACCATATTATAAATTCCATTTAAAAATGTTAATATTTCCGAACAGCACCTATGTTCTTAAATATTTACAAAATCCACCACTTAATTAATCTAATGTTACATTATAGTTATATAACATATCTTATGACATTTAAGTCATTAAAACAATTATAACCCATAGTTGTAAATTGTTTTAAAATACCAAACAGCCCTTAATATTTTTGGCTTTCACTATAACCACTAAACTTCTATAAAATCACGATTCCATCCCAATTTATAATACATAGTTTTCTAATTCCATTAAAACTATATATTATACATGTGTCTTTATAAAATCTTATATATCATTCCAAAAATTACCAAACTATACCAAAAGGTTATAAATATTATTCCTAACCTTATTTTTCTTCTAAATCTCGGTTTCTATACATTTGTTACCTATTTGTAACAATGTTATAAAATACCATATATTATACTTATATAATCCATATGAACCCCAAATTTAACCAAATAATCTTCTAAAAATTCCTAATAACTTAAGGACTTACTAAACTCCATTTAGCACCCTTAAGTCTCGGTAATTACATTACTACCCCAAGTCATATAAATCTTTTACAACTTAATAAGTATCTTATTATAAGGTAGTATTTTAATTTCTTAAATTTTCCAAACTTGGTCAAAAAGTCCTATATGGTCAACTTTGACTCCTAATACCAAATGGGAACCAATTTTTCGGTAATTACTAATAATAACCTATACTTTTCTATTTTAATTTTGACCCAAAACTTTATAAAATGTTATAATTTTATTAAATTCATTTAAACCCCTAAATTACTCTAAATTAAGCCCACGGCTTTCTAATTTCCTAGTAATTACGAATTGGCCCCAATTTTAATTATAAGCATAAATAAACTAAATAAGCTTATAATAAAACTAAATTAAAATTTCCTAATGACATGGCCTTATTACAACCTTGAACTTGCAAAATAAATTACACAATAAATGTCTCAAAATATAGCATATATTTCGGCCTCACCTTGGTTTAATTATTTTTCCACATAATGTCATAATTTGACCATTATGTTAATTAAATCTCTTAAATGACTAGCTTAATTTATCTTATCCATTTTTTTCCATTTTTAGGTCAATATGACCTATATATGTAATTTCACTCTCGGCCATGTATATATATATACTTGGAAATTACAAAAAATCATAAGTTTAAGGTGTTTATACCTTGATTATTCCTTGTATGGGCTCGGTCACTTGTAGGAAAGTTCACCACTTGATTTAGACATGTTTAACACACAAAAACAAGATATGGTTACACTCCAAGCTTGAGCTTAACCATAAGGAATAATTAATGTAAGATTTAAGGCAAAAATCACCTTAAAAATGCAAGGGAAGTTCTAGGTGGTTTCAACCTGAACCAAACACACCACAAGGTGTTAGATCCACCATATTGACATAGGAAATAGCTAGATCTAAACAAACTCTCTTGTTATTAGGTTTTACCTTGGAAAAATGCCTTAAAAGAGAGTGTTTCTCTTGGATCTTGGTCACCCTTGCCCCAAATGGCTAACCAACTGAATGAATATGTAAATATGAAGATTATGAGTGTATAAACTCATAAAAATCAAAAGAAAGGAACCGTATGAAGAGTGGAGATCCTTAAGGTATGTTTTTACCTTAAAATGTAGATTTGAACAACCTTGGTCCCTCTACTGGTCTCAACCGAGTTTAGCTCTTGTTCTAACCTTATAACACTGAGAATAAGCCATAGGGATTGATGAGCCACGAAATCTAGGTGTTGGTAGTGAAGAGATGAAGAAAAAGGGCTAAAAATGACATTAAAACACTTACCTAAGAGCTTAGGAGCTAGGTTTGCCTTCCATGCTCAAGCACCAGACTTTAGAGCTTCTTAGGAAGGGAGGAGCCCGGTTGAAAGGGCTGGGATCGGACAAGGAGGAAGGAAGGAATGGGTAAGTTTTGAAATAATTGAAAAAGTAACTTAATTTTCAAAAGTAAATGTGTTAGGTAGCAATTTGTCTCTTAATCATTGTGAGCTGTCTCCTCTCCTCTTGCCAGCCGATTTCCATGGTCCAAATGGGTCAATTAATTGACCATTGACCATACTTGGTCAATATTGACTCATGCGGGCCCCACTTTAGGGTTTTATTATTATTTTAATATTAAATTTGTAAAAAATAATTCGTAAATTTCTGGAATTAAATTCCTAATATGATATAATATGATAAAATATCATATTTAAGGGTAATTATAATTTTTAAGCCCATTAAAAATCAACTTAGAAGGCAATCTCACAAAAACGTGCTTTAAGGTGTTTTAGCGCACATTTTTGTGTCACAGGGTGTTCCTGAGCTTAGTTCTCCTTGAGAATGGTTAAATTGTGTTCCTTACTTCATTATAATGCTTAGGAATCCACTTTGGATCCTATTTGAGGTCATACAATCTTTATGGTGTCTTAAAGCACATTTTGGCTTTACCGATCTTAAGGCGTGTTTTGCCTTGTTGAGATCTTTTAGATTGTTCCCCAATAATATTTAGATGTTTAATAATCATCTTAGATCATTAATAGATCATTTAATTATATTTTAAAGATTAGGGGTATTTCACCTCGGCTTTATTATATGTTTGGCACCCCATAGTTTGTTTAATTACATTTTGATCCAACGAATTAGCCTTGTCTTCATTTAAACATTTATAAGGTTTATAATTCATTTAAATTATATTTGTAACCTTATACTTAATTAAGTAACAACTAAATCCATCAATATTTATCTAAAATTTTACTAAAGGATTATTTTAACTAAAATCACATTTTAGCACCAGATTCTATATAATTCATTACCCAAAACATTAATAATATATTTAAAGCTATAAATAAAAGCTTTAAATGCTCATAAAATGGCAGATACAGATGGCCTTAGACATAATATAACATTAATCATAAAATGACATTAAAATATCTCAAAACTATATATCATTCACGACTTCCTATAGTCTTTACACTTATCCTTTTAAAATCATTTTTCTTTCATTTTTAACTTATACACTTGACTTTAATAAGTCATTAGCTTCTAAGTTCACTAACCAAACACTTAATCATGATTTAACACACATTTTTAGGGTTTAATTAACCCACACCCACACATATATTCTTGGCACTTATTTCATTTTACAACATATTTACCCTGTTACAATCACAAAGAAATCCACGCCAGCCTTCACTCTTCACGACACTAATATAAACAGAACCTTATTTTATGGTTTTGTTCCTTAAATTAAGTCAAATACCCCGAACTTAATTAGGGTGATTAAATTACTCTAACAACATATTTGAGGGTCTATTAGTTCCTAATGAATTTTGGTAGAGAGAATAAATCCAAAAGAAATGAGAAAATGCTTAAAAAGTGAAAAACGCTAAAATACACGTTATATGACCATAGGAAGAATACAACCTCGAGAAGGGTATTAGATGGATGTCCAAGGCTTAATAATGCCTATTAATATACGGGAATAATTCCCAAAGAAAATGGATCCATAAAATGAATTAAAAACACTAATTAAGCTTTAGCGCGCATTTTTCGAGAAAACTCGAAAACGTGACTTTGAGTGGTCAAATGAACCCGTAAAAATTATAGTTCATCAAATAACTATCATAAACATTAATGGAAGCTTAAGAACCATTAAAATTAAAGAAACGAGAAAAATCTAGAAAACGGGCCCGGTTAGTGAATAGTGCTAAAACCGGGTAAATTACGAGCGTTTTCTGTAAAAGACAAAAAACGCTCCAGCTCACATGTATAAGTGGGGGCCGGTTTTTAAGACTTAAATAAGCCTCTCACACACACTAAACTAGTTTACTAGTTAATAAGTCAAAAAGCAAAATGGCGTGGAGACCCTGGCCCTTGCGCCAGGGTACAAGATGGCTTCTGACATGTGTCAAAACTGTATTAGAGAATAAAAGAAAGAAAAAAAAGGAAAAAAATGGAATACTCAGGGGGTGAATATGTAGGAGTGGGAGAAATAATAATTTTTTTTTCAAAATGTTATAACTTACAAAATAAAACTGTAAAAATAAAAAAAAATTATACCATTGTTCATCATTTTTCGTGCTCTTTAAAACAACATGCATCATGGATATGTTTTGGTAAACTTAAAATTTATGTTTTAATAATGAGTATATATTAGGTATTTTTAAAGTGAATCTTACCCCTTTTTAAAATGAATCTTCTTTAAAAAATGAACCTCATTCATTAACAAAATGAATCATAACCCCAAACACTCTAAAAACCACCCTAGGAAGTTAAAAACGTCGAAGGTATTTTTATGGTTTGTAGTGCAGGTAGACCCTAAACCCTACATCACAAAACCTAAAAACCTGTCGAGCTAGTAATGACAATAACCTGTCGAGCTAATAACGACAATATAAAGTGTAGAACTAATACCAAAAAGATTACCCTACCCCCCAAACACCCTAAAAACCACCCTAGGAAAGCTAAAAACATCGAAGACATTTTTATGGTTTATAGTGCAGGGTTTAGGTTCACTTTTATAAAACACAAATAATTCAAGTTTGTGCTAGGATTAACTTTTTCTAGTATTAAAACAAAATATTCACTTTTCATAAATCTTTTATTCACCTTTAAAAAACCTTTGATTCACTTTTCTTAAACTTCTTATTCACTTTTCTTAAACCTTTTATTCACTTTAGTTAAAACAATATATTTACGAGAATTACTTCTTAAACCTCTAATTCACTTTTCTTAAACACATGATTCACTTTATAAAAACCTTTGATTCACGTTTCTTAAACCTCTTAATCAGTCTAGTTAAACAATCTATACTTACGAGATCCACTCTAATTACTTTGTAACAACTAGTGATTCACTTTTTAAAAACCTTTGATTCACTTTTCTAAAACCTCTGATTCACACTAGTCAAACAATCAGAATCACTTTAGTTAAACAATCTCTGTTTATGAGATTCAGTTTTTTAAACCTCTTATTTACTTTTAAGCAACTCTCTGATTCAGTTTTTAACAACCTTTGATTCACTTTTTAACAACCTTTGAGTCACTTTTCTTAAACTTAAGATTCACAATTAATCTTAAAAATGTGTACATACAAAAAATAAAAAAAATTAAAATTTATCAAAACATATTCATGTTTGGTCTTATTTTGAAGAGCTCAAATTATGAAATGTACAAAATAAATGTTATTTTTTTTATGTCTAATAAACTATAACATTTTAAAGTATTACAAAAGTATAAAATATAAAAAGACAAAAAAGATGACAAATGGCCAAAGTGGCCATCGCCACCTTACAATATGGCACAAGCGTCACCTTCTAATTCGCGAAGCAAAAAGGAGAAAAGTAAAAAAGCAACCTTTCTCCTCTCTCTCCTCTCATTTCTCTTTTTCCCCTCTTTCCTTCTTCTTCTTCCTTCCTCCAGCCGTCTCCCCTTCCTCTCTTCTGGTATGGACAATTTTGGAAGAGCAACAATGCCTTCTCCTCCTTCTCTACCTTGCCCTAGCTTGATTAAAGCTCAAATCACAAAAATGAATACATATTCTTCATCCTCTCACCAAGCTCTATCATTCCCACTTTTCAAAACTTCAAAATGATGAACTTCATCTCCATGGGTTTTGGCCATTTAAAGAGAAAACCACATATTCTTGATGCTTGGAGTCTCCTCTTTCTCCTAAGGTGAAAAGTTCAAGGAAAATCTCATTTTTCCCCATTTTTGGTCTTGGCCGATTTATCCCCATTCTCATGCCTTGTTTTTTCCTTGTTTGAGCTTCTTTCCAAGCCTCCAACGGTGGTTGGAAGTCTTCCCTTCATTGTTGATCAAAAACCCATTTCTAGGGTTCCAAGGTAAAATGACTAATCTTAGTGTCTTAAGCATCTTAATTAATGAGTTTAGTGTTTTTAATTAAACTCATTTCCTTTACTTGATGAATGGGTTGGAGCTTGGCAATTTATTGCCCCATTTGACCGAAATGAGAAGAAGAGGAGAGGAGGAGAATTAAAAAGGAAATTTGATGAGCTTAAGGTAAGAAATCTACCTTAATGTACATTCTTGTAGTGTTATAAAAATTGGGATGGGATAATAAATTGAATGAATGAAAAACTTGTGCTAGTAATGTGTTTGGTTGATATTTGAAAGAACTTGTGAACTTGTGTTGATTTAAGGGCCTCAGTGCAATTGTATTTGAGTTTGTGAGCTATATTGTTGATTTGGTGAATTTTGGTTGAGCTTGAGTTCTGGTAGGACCCTTCATGGGTGTGGATAGTTTAGGATTTATTTTTGGTGAGAATGAATGAGTTTGGATGTGTTAGGTTTATGGGGAAACGATGGCAAATTTTTAGTAGAAAATGAGTGTTTTAGTTGATTTGATGAATGGGAGAAGTTGGGTGCTTATAGTGTTGAGTAGAGTAGATTAATAACCTTGGAATGGTAGAGGGGGAATGGATTAGAGAAGGACAAAAATATGTAGCAAAGATGAGTAGAGAAGTCTTGAAATTCTTAGAGAAGAGTAAGGGTGCATAGGTTGAAGATAAGAGATGAACATGGGTATAGTTAATGCCAATGTCTAGGAATGAGTAGTTATGGTCAATAAGTGATTTGATAAGGTTGGTAGAAGAGTGTAAACTATCAAAAGGAAGTTAGGAGTACATTAGTGTGCAAAGTGCAAAATGTGGGAATTGATATTGGTGGATTTGAACAAGAATTGGGTAATGAATGTGACGAAGGATTTAAGGTGGTTTATGGAGTGTTTAAGTGTGTTTTAATATGTAGTAAACTTGTGGAAAGATTAGGGAAAGATTGGGTGTGGATTAAGAGTTGATTGGGTGGTGGAAAAATTAAGTATGTAGCAGGTTTTAGCCGGGTCCGGGACTTGGTCCTTTGACAAAGTCCTGGACCACACCCGAAATAAGGCCGAGAATTCAACACCAACCTTGGTCCGGGACTTGGCCTAGGTACAAGGTCCCATACCATGTGTTTTTTTGGCCAAACGTTAGTTTCTTGATTGGTCCAGGACTTAAGGTAGGGAGCAAGTCCCGGACCACCCTCAGAAATGCACCGTGAGTGTTTTAAAGTGTCCTAAAGGTGGGGGATTGAATGGTATTGGTTTTAGATGATGTTTTGGAGTTGTTTGGTGACATATAAATGTCCTAAGAAGCTTAAACAAGATTGAGAGGTGAATGAGAAAGTTGTGAGTTTAAGAACATATGAACAAACTAAGGACTAACGGGATAACGGGGTAATAAACGGGAGTATTAGTTAACACCTTAATGTTAATAGAAACATTTGAATGTTATCAGTGGAACAAGTGTGAACCAAGAAACATGAGGTCACACGGTAAAGCTAACCCCGGTGAAAGTTATGATTTTCTCATGCCCGTATGCTAACGGTGTTACTCTGATTTGTGTGCTTGTATGCTATGTGATCACCTAAACAAGATAAATGCACGAATCGGATTATTTGCACTTACTTGTGTTTTTAATGTATTGTTTCTTGTTGGTATGTATTTTTGAGTTTGAAGTTTGTATAATTCATGAAATATGTGATTGTGGATGAATTGCTTTAATGTTGACGGTGTACTATAGTTCGACTCATAGTTGAGTCTTGTTTGATTAGAGACTCGAAGAAAGAGTCAAGTTGCGAAATAATGAAAATGTGGTATCACATTAAAACTATTGAACCAAGAAACGATAACGTAAACCTATGAACTCACTAGAATGTGAGAGAGTGTTCAGGACTAGTAAACTCCCGTTAGCGGTTAGAGAACCGAAATGAATAATCCACGAAACAATTATTAGTGGAAGTATATAATGAACCTCTATTTAGAGGATTGTTGATAATTCAAAGACACGAACTTTGAGAGAAGTAAAGAATGGTAAGGGATCACCAAACCCCGTAGAAAGATAGTCGACCCACAATGAGAGGATCCGACTAATATAAACAATGTCCCGAACATGAGAGTATTCGATAAGTTGGGTAAAACCTTAAATCTGAGAATACTAGACATTGAGAATTCCCTAAGCTAATGGAGGATATCGAGAGAGATACTTCTAGGCTAATCGATGAGATTTTGAAATGACTCCGAGAGAGGAGTTTTGGGAATTTGAGTACTTTGGTAAAGAACAAGACATTTGAGAATTTGAGGAGCTAAGTGTATAGCCCCGTTTGTATTTGTAAGCCCGGTGGTGAGTCTTGTGTATGACTCTGCCCGGAGGTCATGGGTAATGACTTAAAATATACCTTTGGTATTTGATTTGAGAACTTGATTGAGGTTAGAGAATTGAGTATTGAGTTGAGACTTGAGAGATTTGAGGTATTGAGTTTGGGTAGAGAATTGAGTTTGTGTATTGTTGAACTTGAATTGTATTTGAGAGTAAGAGACTTGAGTAAGAGTAACCCAAGAGAAAGGGGTAGATGATGAATAAGGAACCAAGGCATTATGAGGTAGGAACCCTCAAGGCTTAAGAGTAAATATGTTGTGACTAACAAACTTGTGTGTTCGTTATTCTTGTATTCCTTGTTTGAATACTTCGTATGTGAGCATGTTGATTGAATTAAAATGAACCGCATGTTCTCAACCAAAGTAGTCGGCGTACCCCCGTTAGCACGCGGTGTATGCGAATTTCATATGCAGCAATTTGTTGAGCCCCTAGGGGCACCGTTTTTATTTACAGGTGCTGAAGCCGATTACTGTTCGAGTGTAGAACGGGGATGGATGTATGAGCATGGGTAGTTGATTAGGGAATATTAATTTGTATTGTGAAGGTTGTACTGTAAGACCGGCTTGTATCAGCATGTTTGAGGTTTGTAGATACTCGGTATAGTATTGAATTAAAGTTGTATTTGAATTGTGATTGATCAAGTAATGGAATGTATAGTTTGGTTGTAGTATTCGGTATATTCGACATCAGACCGATAATGTAATTTGGATTATTGTATTTGAGTTTGGATTGGCCTTGTTAGTCACGTGAGTGACTAACGGCATTGTATCACCCCCGGTTGTATTGGAATTCCGCTGCTTAAGTATTGTTAATTGTGACAGATTAGGGGATAATGACTGGATTACCAGTAGGGGTGTTACAAAAAGTGGTATCCGAGAGAAGTATCGCTCTGATGGTTGGAATACCGAGTTTTGGAAAAATAATGAGTTAGGAACTAGAGACTTAGGGCTAAGGGTTGAGTGTTAGCGTGTGAGGTACGCTAGTTAGGAACTTCCAGTGTGATCTGGATACCTACATAACCATACCCGCCCTCCACTTCCCCCGTTATAAAGTTGGGATAAGAACGCCAGAGAGATGGAAAGACCTCTCTTACTCGGGAAAACCCGATCTGGTAGTTGTAAAATAAACTCTATTAGAGAAAGAACCAGTCATATGGTAGATTCCAAGAACTGGAAATCCCGTAGACGGTTCCCGTTTGAACGACAACAACCACATTTAAGTGAACATCATATCCACAAGATAATGAAATTTACGGCACCATGGGGCGACGTGCTTCACAGTCGCGAGAACCATGCGTAGCCGGCAAGAAGGGAAGCACAACCGCACAAAAGAGAGTCTGCGGACTGTAATGCTTGATAATATCAACAACGGTATACCAACTGACTAAAGAATTAGTTGAGGATGGATAACTCCAAACCTACGATGCCGAAGGCAATAATACCCGAATAACATAGTTCAAAAAACTATGAGAATATTTATGAAACTCACACCAACAGGGCTACGACGTAGTACCCGCGAATTAGTCAAGCCTCGGTAACCACCGCAAAGGCGTGGGAATGACCAACGAAGTGCAGACTGATTATCGTGAGTGGTTATACTGGTGAGATTAAGTAAAAGAAGAGAAATTAAAACCAAAATAATAGTCGGGCTGCAAATAAATCCCGGTCGTAGTAGTATAGCAAATGTAAGCGACCGGATATCGAACCGTGGGACTAGGTGAATTAATTAATACCTAAGCGTGTCACAAAAGGGGGAAGTTAATTGACTTGTTTTTAGAGAATTAAAATAGCAGATTAAATTACTGAGTGCAGATGAATTAAGTGGAACTCCGGGTTCAGGTTTTATATAATCTGAATAATTATGCTATCTCTACCGGTTTAATAAATTAGTTTGGCAAAATTCCTGTTATTATCCTAAGGACTAAGTCATAGACCCTTAAGAACTCGTTTACCAGAAAATGCTCGGTCTAATCAAGGTTCGAGCAATACTAAGTAAACGGACGTTAAATTCGAGGAATTATAATTGCATCTGTAAATACTAACTTATTAAATCATAATAAGTTTTCTCCAGATTTACGGCTTAAATAACCTGTCTATTTATCACCTGGTCTGATCAAAATAGACTTAGGAAAGCATTTAATAAATTCATGTAATTTATTAAAATGGTGAGAGAAATCCTTTAAGCGTAACAAACTGTATTTATTAAAACCGGTAGAAATATTGATTACATAATAAAACAAACCATAATTAAAAACCTTGCCCGGAGCAAATCCTCCTTAGCCAGACATATTAACTGGTAATAAATCTGACAGAGGTTGGACGTAATAACAGCACGGAGACGTGATTAGTGAATGGAGAAATGGAGAGGTCGAAGAGTGAAACATGTACGTAGGTTATTGTAAGTGAAGTGGGTGAATTTGAGAATTTAGAGAACTGGGGTATGAGATGTACGTGAGTGTTTAACTGGAAGAGAATGAATGAGGTGAGTGTGAGTGATTTCTGGTTTTCTCCGTGCACTCGTACAAGGCTGTAGGGAATGGTTATTTATAGAAGAAAGGAAGAGTACGTAGAAGATTGCAGTTGATTGCCTCTGTTGATTTCTTCACTGATTGAAGCATTGATTGCTTCATTTAATGCAGGGACAGGAGCTGGATATGCGTGAGCGAATTAAGGTAGGCGACGGCGGGGTAGATAGATAAGGCGAGTTGCAGAGTCGCGCGAAGAAGAAAACTATTTTCGGGGCGCGATTTACTCTTGTCCGCCTGTGGAACCGCCTCCAATCAGGGCGGTTTGTGTGTTGTCCGCCCCCATGTCCGCCTCTGGTCCGCCTTGTTGTCCGCCTCCTTTTGGGGCGGTTGTGCAGGCGGTTGTGCAGGCGGTTGCAATGCTGTAGTGCTGACCGTGACTTATTCCGTTCTACGAACTTCGACCGGCTCTAGATTCTTCGTTTGGACTCCGTTTTCTGAGCCGCTTGCGTCTACGCGTTCGTCTCTTTGACTACTTCACTCCCGGCTTGGTTTTCCTCATGTTAAACCAATAATTTTGTGAGATAAACAATAAAACATAAACTAGAGGAAAACTAACCGAAGTGGAGAAATGAGCAAGAAAAGTGCTAATATTAAACATGAAATACACCTATAAAACATGCTCATTTTGACACTTATCACACCCCCACACTTATCTTTTTGCTTGTCCTCAAGTAAAACCATGTACCTAAGCAAGTGGGAAATGCTCAATACTAACAAATATTATTATGAAGGGTAGGATAAAAAAGTCAATAATTCATGATCTCTAAAACTTATTGAGGAGTGGGAAAAATTATCTGCTGGTGGCATAGGTGTGCTCAGGGTAAAAACAAAATATAGAGTTTCGGGGTATGATATAAGGTACTTCAATGTTCTTTTTTTTTTTGTTTAGGTGACTCCGAGAACTTTTACCATGGCCAACTACTCTCAAGATGGGTATTGAGGAGAAAACAAAAGGAATTGTTTCACTTTTGCATAAGAGATGAGAAAATATAGGCATCACGCCTTTGTATTTAAGAACACTCAACTCTCTTTTGTTGGTTACCAATGGTGTCTCGAAAGTCTTTATTTTATTTTGTATTCTTCTTTTTCTTTTTAACAGAGAAATACCACTTAGCAATCCCTAAGAGAGAAGACAGAAAGAAACCCTGAGCAATAAAATCCAACCAATTTGCAGATTATTTGATCACACCGCGTATAAATATGCTCCTCAAAAGTAATCAAATGTCAAATTTTGAAAAATTTTGTACCCTTTATCCTACAATTCATAATAGTATTAGTTTTTAAAGAGAACAACCTACATTAGCAGGGTACATAATTCAATTTTTGAACAAATGCGAGGTAAGCAGAAGATAAGCAGAGAGATTGACAATTAAAGCATAAAATGACCTGAAAAGACTCTTCCCCCACACTTAAGCTTAAGCAATGCCCTCATTGCGTTGGTGAAATAAAATTAATAGGGCAAGCAATGTAAAGGAAAGAGTGTACTCCCCAGATTTCGTAGAGTGTGTAGAGCTCCCCCACACTTGAGTGCTGCTGTGTAATGTCATAATTTTTAACCTGTAAAGAATTTTCTACACAGCGAGAAGAACTCAAGTGAAGCCTGCATTTTATTATAGCAAATAAAAGGGAAATATAGTACAAAAAGGAAAAAACATATTAAATTAAAGGAAAGTTAAAGATAGATAGTGGGTTGCCTCCCACCGAGCAGCCCGGGTTTAACGTCTCTAGCTAGACGTATTTGACCAAGTTTTAGTTTGGAGAAGAGTTCGAGGGCGAATTGTCCTGCTGTTCTTGGACAAAATAGTTGCAGATAGGTTAGTTGAAATATTGGAATGAGAATTATACCTTTAAGACGTGCCCCGTTGACCTTGAAAGTTTCGCCTTGTTGTTTTGGAGTTCAAAGGCACCGTACGGGGTCACACTAACAATTTGAAAAGGGCCGGCCCAATGTGACTTGAGCTTCCCTGGGAAAATCCTTAATCGCGAGTTATATAAGAGAACCCCAATCACCAATTTCGAAGTCCTTCTTGAGGATCTCCTGTCGTGGAACTTTTTGGTGTCGCTCTTATAGATCTTAGCATTCTGGTAAGCCTGATCTCTTAACTCCTCGAGTTCAGAGAGTTGAAACTTCCGCTTTTCTCCTGCGGCTTCTAAATCGAAGTTTAGGGCTTGAGTGCCCAATACGCCTTATGTTCCAGCTCGACTGGCAGATGACATGATTTCCCATAAACAAGCTTAAAAGGAGACATCCCGATGGGAGTCTTGAATGCAGTGCGGTAAGCCCAAAGCGCATCGTCTAGCTTAAGTGCCCAATCCTTTCTCGATGAGTTAACCGTCTTCTGAAGGATCCATTTTAACTCTCGGTTGGAAACTTCTGCTTGACCGTTTGTCTGGGGGTGATAAGGTAAAGCTACCTTGTGACGTACCCCGTATTTGACCATAAGTGCTTCGAATAAACGGTTGCAGAAGTGAGATCCCCCATCACTGATAATAATTCTGGGCACGCCGAAACGGGTAAAGATGTGCTTTTTGAGGAACTTGGTCACTGTCTTTGCATCGGCATGATGACAGGGTATAGCCTCCACCCACTTGACACATAATCAACTGCCACCAGAACATATTCGTGGCCCTGCGAGGAAGGGAACGGTCCCATGAAATCTATGCCCCAACAATCAAAGAGCTCTACTTCTAGTATCCTTTGTTGTGGCATTTCATGTCTCCTGGATGTGTTACCCATTTTCTGACAATTATCACATTGTCTGCAGAATTGGTACACATCTTTATGAAGGGTTGGCCAATAAAAACCTGAGCCAGGATCTTAGCAGCGGTCCTCGTGGGTCCATGGTGACCTCCGGCTTCCCGAGAATGACAAAAGTGAATGACGCTCGAAACCTCTTCTTCCGGGAGACATCGTCGAATTAACCCATCAGCACTAACTCGGAACAAGTACGGGTCCTCCCAGAAATAATGCCTCGAGTCAGAAAGAAATTTCTTCTTCTGGGAGTAGGAAAAATCGTAGGGTACTGTTCCTGAGACTAAATAATTGGCCAGGTTTGCGTACCATGGCTCCTGTACTTTGGTGATGGAGAAGACAGTCTCGTCGGGGAAGAATTCGTTGATGGGCACACTATCCGTAGGAATCACCAACCTAGAGAGATGGTCGGCGACGACATTCAGTTTCCCGCTCTTATCTTTGACTTCGATGTCAAACTCTTGAAGTAGAAGAATCCAGCGCAGTAAGCGAGGCTTGGCTTCTTGTTTTGTGAATAAGTATTTGAGAGCGGAGTGGTCTGTATGCACGATGACCTTGCTTCCCCATAAGTAAGATCTGAACTTATCGAGGGAGAAAACTATAGCCAAAAGTTCTTTTTCGGTGGTCGTATAGTTTTTCTGTGCGTCGTTCAGTGTTCTGCTAGCATAGGCGATCACTCTCAAGATTTTCTCCTTCTTTTGGCACAGAGCTGCCCCCACGGCATAGTCACTTGCGTCACACATGATCTCAAAAGGAAGAGACCAATCAGGTGGTATGACCACAGGTGCTGTCACCAATTTCTGTGTTTATTGTTTGGAATGCAGCTGAACATCTTTCATCAAAATGAAATGGGGCATCTTTCTGTAGCAGGTCGGTCAAAGGTTTGCTGATTTTGGAGAAGTCCTGAATAAACCGCCGATAAAATCCTGCATGCCCTAGAAATGCTCGTATATCTCGAACTGTAGTTGGTGCTGGTAACTTCTCGATAACCTCTACCTTGGCTTTATCCACCTCTATCCCTTTTGCTGATATTTTATGTCCAAGGACGATCCCGTCCTTAACCATAAAATGACACTTCTCCCAGTTTAAAACGAGATTCGTATCCTCACACCGTCTCAGGATCAAATCTAGTTGTGCCAAGCATTTGTCGAAACTAGAGCCATAGACTGAGAAATCGTCCATGAAGACTTCTATGCTGCTCGATGAAGTCAGCAAATATTGCTTGCATACATCTCTGGAAGGTAGCAGGGGCGTTGCATAGACCGAAAGGCATTCGTCGATATGCAAAGGTACCGTAAGGACAAGTGAAGGTTGTCTTGTCCTGGTCCTCAGGTGCGATTGGTATTTGAAAATAACCGAGAACCCATCTAGAAAACAGTAGTACTCTTGCCCTGCTAGTCGTTCCAACATCTGGTCGATGAAGGGAGAGGAAAGTGATCCTTCCTGGTGGCCAAGTTCAAACGCCGGTAGTCAATACACATGCGCCATCCTGTAATCTTTCTTTGAGGGATAGTCTCTCCCTTTTCATTAATAACAGCTTCGATGCCCCCCTTCTTAGGGACAACTTGAACAGGACTGACCCATGGACTGTCAGAAATTGGATAGATGATGTCTGCGTCAAGGAGTTTCAGATCCTCCTTTCGAACTACCTCCTTGAGGTTAGGGTTTAGCCGGCGTTGAGGTTGTCGGATAGGCTTGAAGTTTCCTCCATGTAAATATGGTGCGTGCAATAAGAGGGATCAATTCCTTTGATATCAGCAATAGTCCACCCGATTGCTGTCTTGTGCTTCTTTAGTACCTCGAGTAACCTCGTTTCCTCCCCGGAATTCAGAGAAGAGGAAATAATGACAGGCAAACGGTCATTTTCAGCTAGGAAAGCATACTTGAGGTTAGAGGGTATTTCTTTGAGCTCGAGTTCAGGTGGTTGTTCTATTGATGGAATTGATTTTTGAGGTTTTCTGTCGAGTTCTTCGATTGGTGGCCGGAACGATTGATAACCAGCCCTTCCTTTTTCTACGTACGCCAGCATGGCGTTAACTTCTGGATCCTCCATCTTTTCTTAGAGAAGTAAGTAATACTTGCTCTAGGGGTTCAGTTTCAGCTTCCTGGATGGAAGATGGAAAATAAGTGTCCTCCTCTGTAGCAAAATCGCCTTCCTCCTCCTCGTCATCTGTGAATCCCACCGTCTTAGCATGAGGAGAAAAGTTTGAGCTTTCTTCATCATTTTTTGCATGTCGAATTCAATCGTCTCATCTTCGTACCGAAGAGTGATTTTCCCGTCGTGGACGTCAATGATGGCTTTGGCGGTACTCAGAAACGGTCGACCTAGAATCAGGGGAACCTCGACATCGTCATCCATTTCTAGAATGACGAAATCAGCTGGAAAGATGAAGCGAGACACTCCAACTACCAATCTCGGACTATGCCCATGGGCTTGATCTCTGATCTGTCTGCTAGCTGGAGTTTAAAAGGAACCGGTTGCATGTCTCCTCCTTTTACTTCAAGAAGGTGGCGTATGGCATGATATTAATGCTGGCTCCTAGGTCGCATAGACCACTTCCACAGTCCACCCCGCCTATAAAGCACGGGATCACGGGATTTCCCGGATCTGTTTGTTTGGGGGAAGTGCTCGAAGAAGGGCCGCAGAGCACTCCTCTGTCAAGTGCACTGTCTCCTTTCCAGGTTTCTTTTTCTTTTTCGTCAAGAGATCCTTAGGAATTTTGCGTAGTTAGGCATCTCTTGTAAGGCATCAAGTACAGGTATGTCGAGAGTCAGTTTCTTGAAAATACTCAAGAATTTGGAGAACTGCTCATCGAGGTGTTTCTTTTTCATCCTGTTCGGAAATGGGAGTTCATTGTTTTTATGAGTGGAGGTTGGGATTTCGATGGTAATTCGAGATGGAGGTGGGGTAACATGAGTAGGAATTTGATTTTCTGAGGGAGGTAAAGTTGGTTTGGTGGTTTCGTCAACATTGATATAGGAATCTTCAGGATTTTCTTTTTCTTTTCCCTTGCTGGTGGCAAGTTCCCTTCCACTCCTTAAGAGACTGCGCACAAGTTGTCGATTGTAATGTGCCATCGTCTATAAGGACTGAATTTGCTTGTTCCTTCGGATTGAGATTTGTCTGTGAAGGGAATTGACCAGGTGGTCTTTGTTGAGTAAGTAGCTGCTGGATCTGAGATTGCAAGGCTTTTTGGTCTTTGCGCAGAGCTGCGACCTCTTCTTGCGTATCTCGTGATTTACCCATCATCGCCTTAAACATTTCCTGCATCTGAGACATATCAGACTCAAGATTCGAAGGAGGTGGAGCTGATCGGCTCGATGAAGCTTCGTTGCCATAGGGCTGTTGTTGATATTGCCTTGGGCCTCCTTGGAAGTTGGATTGAGGTCTGTAATTTTGGGATGTTTGTAGGGTATGTGGGTTCTGGATATTTCCGGTGTTTGAGTAGCTAAGGTTGGATTGCATGTTACGTTGCCATGGTTGTCTGTATCCTGAGTTGTTGGTGATGTAGTTTGCTTCCTCCCCTGCTTTCATTTCTTGTAGTTGGGGGCATTGTTCATAGTCATGAGGCCCGCAACATTGCGTACAAGAAATTGTTGGTGATGGTTGAGATTGAGGAGCATAGCCTGGAGGGGTAGTAGGTGGTCGGGAAATCATCGATTTAGCTTGCTGAGGGAAGGAATTCATAGCCATCTGTTCGACCACTTTCTGTAGAGTGCTCACTTTTGTTGCTTGCTGAGCATTGCTTTCCATGAGTTGCTCATGACTTCTCATGAGCTGGTCGAATTTGTTATCACTCTCCCCAACATGATATAATCCTGGAGTACCGCTCCTTGATCCACCGGAGGCCCAGTCTCTGATTTCTCACAGAGAGATTCCATGCTGTTCAGAAATTGTGCTCCCGGCTTTTTCAGAACGTCAGCCCTAACGAAGATAACACCATTGTTCTGCACGGACCGATCAAGCCCTTGTAAAACAATTGTGATACTTGTTCCTTTGTCAGACCGTGGTGAGGACAAGTGAGTAGTAGACCTTTGAAACGGTCCCAAGTTTCACAAATATTCTCCGACCCTGGGTGCTTAAAATTATAAATTTCAGCAATCATCTCCAAAGTTCGGCTCGGAGGTAGGATTTGTCATAGAACTTGGTGGCCATGTCGTCCCAGGTACCAATGGTACTCGGTGTTAAGCTATGATACCACTTGCTCGCGTTTCCCGTCAGGCTGTGTGGGAATAAAGACAATCTTGCATATTGAAGTACTGCGTCGGTTGCAGTAAGGCTGTTGGCATGTTGTAAGAATTTTGTAACATGTAACAGGGCTTCGTCTGGACTGGTGCCATCAAACATACCCAGCTCCTTCACACATCTGATTGATGATATGGCTTCAGTTTCTGCCACTCATCATATTCGGATGGGCTGAGGTGAGGAAGGATGATAGCAGGCTGCTGTCCTGGTTAGACGGCCTGTTGATATTTCGAACCGTTGCTGGTGTAGCTGCCATGTTAGCTTCTGGGTCAGATTCTATCACTGTGGTGGTAATGTTCTGTTGAGCACGTCTCTGCCTAAGGGTACGCAGAAAGGTTCTCTCTATCTCTGGATTATAACCGACCGTGTGATTATTGATATTCTCTGGAAGACTTTGTGACCTGGTGAAAGGCATACACCACTCAAAACAGAGAAAAGAACTGGTTATGCGTTAGAATAATAAAAGTGTTAGGAATTAGTAGACAGAAATTCAAAGTTAGTGGTTAGGGACAATGGAACGAAATGACAGAAATTTGAAATGACAAGGGAACGAAATGGACAATGGAACGAAATGACAGAAATTTAAAGTTAGTAGTAGTTAGAGACAATGGAATATTAAGGACAATGGAACGAAATGACAATGGAACGAAATAACAATATATAAAGATGTTAGAAGTTAGAAGTCCAAAGTCCAAGTCCGATGTCCAAGTCAAATGTCCGAGGTTATATGTCCGAAATTAGATTCAGTTGTTTTTTTTATTATTATTATTATTATTTTAGTAGATTATCAGATTATTGTAATTAAACAGGTGAATTAACCGGGGCTTAGGGACTAGATTAAATCAAGTCCCCGGCAACGGCGCCATTTTGCAGACTGATTATCGTGAGTGGTTATACTGGTGAGATTAAGTAAAAGAAGAGAAATTAAAACCCAAAATAATAGTCGGGCTGCAAATAAATCCCGGTCGTAGTAGTATAGCAAATGTAAGCGACCGGATATCGAACCGTGGGACTAGGTGAATTAATTAATACCTAAGCTGTCACAAAAAGGGGGAAGTTAATTGACTTGTTTTTAGAGAATTAAAATAGCAGATTAAATTACTGAGTGCAGATGAATTAAGTGGAACTCCGGGTTCAGGTTTTATATAATCTGAATAATTATGCTATCTCTACCGGTTAATAAATTAGTTTGGCAAAATTCCTGTTATTATCCTAAGGACTAAGTCATAGACCCTTAAGAACTCGTTTACCAGAAAATGCTCGGTCTAATCAAGGTTCGAGCAATACTAAGTAAACGGACGTTAAATTCGAGGAATTATAATTGCATCTGTAAATACTAACTTATTAAATCATAATAAGTTTTCTCCAGATTTACGGCTTAAATAACCTGTCTATTTATCACCTGGTCTGATCAAAATAGACTTAGGAAAGCATTTTAATAAATTCATGTAATTTATTAAAATGGTGAGAGAAATCCTTTAAGCGTAACAAACTGTATTTATTAAAACCGGTAGAAATATTGATTACATAATTAAACAAACCATAATTAAAAACCTTGCCCAGAGCAAATCCTCCTTAGCCAGACATATTAACTGGTAATAAATCTGACAGAGGTTGGACGTAATAACAGCACGGAGACGTGATTAGTGAATGGAGAAATGGAGAGGTCGAAGAGTGAAACATGTACGTAGGTTATTGTAAGTGAAGTGGGTGAATTTGAGAATTTAGAGAACTGGGGTATGAGATGTACGTGAGTGTTTAACTGGAAGAGAATGAATGAGGTGAGTGTGAGTGATTTCTGGTTTTCTCCGTGCACTCGTACAAGGCTGTAGGGAATGGTTATTTATAGAAGAAAGGAAGAGTACGTAGAAGATTGCAGTTGATTGCCTCTGTGATTTCTTCACTGATTGAAGCATTGATTGCTTCATTTAATGCAGGGGACAGGAGCTGGATATGCGTGAGCGAATTAAGGTAGGCGACGGCGGGGTAGATAGATAAGGCGAGTTGCAGAGTCGCGCGAAGAAGAAAACTATTTTCGGGGCGCGATTTACTCTTGTCCGCCTGTGGAACCGCCTCCAATCAGGGCGGTTTGTGTGTTGTCCGCCCCATGTCCGCCTCTGGTCCGCCTTGTTGTCCGCCTCCTTTTGGGGCGGGTTGTGCAGGCGGTTGCAATGCCTGTAGTGCTGATCGTGACTTATTCCGTTCTACGAACTTCGACCGGCTCTAGATTCTTCGTTTGGACTCCGTTTTCTGAGCCGCTTGCGTCTACGCGTTCGTCTCTTTGACTACTTCACTCCCGGCTTGGTTTTCCTCATGTTAAACCAATAATTTTTGTGAGATAAACAATAAAACATAAACTAGAGGAAAACTAACCGAAGTGGAGAAATGAGCAAGAAAAGTGCTAATATTAAACATGAAATACACCTATAAAACATGCTCATTTTGACACTTATCACGAAGCAAGGTACACGGGGAACCCCAAGGATCGGGAAAGCACCCGGATTAATGACAATCATGTCAAGAACACCGTGAAGCCACTCGGGAAATTGATCACTAAGATCAAGAGATCAAAGGAAGAGCTAATTAAACCACCACATTCGGAAGGAAGCGATACTCTAACGGTATACGTTAACTTGAAAAACAACCTACCCGCGCACTTGCCAAGGCAAGTGCAGCAATAGCAGGGTAATTGGGAAAACCTTTGATAACCAACAAGTACTTACTAAAGTACCACCATGAAGATTGAAGCAAATATAGGATCACTAACCCTAAGAAATTGAAGAGACCAAACCTTGGAAGGGCCCGACGGCCCGACCATCATATTAACGAACATACCAGTCAGCGAGAAGCTAGACTTGGCCAAGACCTCAGACATGGCAGCACCATGAAAATTTTCTTTCAAACCCAGATTATTCTTTAAGACACAAACCTTTTCTTTAAACCCAACTTTCTTTTTAAACCTCAGATTTTTTAAAAAACCAAACTAGAAAACCACGGTAAGTTATCATAGAATGATACAAGAGGAGTTGACAACAGAATACTTCACCTAGGCGTGTGACGAACACTACTAGTGTACCAATATGGTACCCCACGTATGTATGCATGAAATACCCCAACTGTAATTAACATTATAAAACCATTATTTAATGAAAAATAATCCAAATATAAACCATTTCACGTACGCATGCAGATACATGCATGAAAACGTTACGTAAAAAATAGTCATTTCACCATAAACGCTAAAACGCCTTAGAAACATGCGATTAAGCATGACCTTGTATGACCTTCTAAAACTCAAACCAAATGGTCATACCCTCATTATATGACTATACAAACATATTCTCTAGGCTATATCCAGTCAAAAACGCAAAACGCTTGGGAGTGCTCACGCACTCCCCTTAAAGCACGAAAAGCCCGGAGAGGTGTCGAGGCAGCACAAACTCCTATAAAATTAATTCTTAGAGTTCCTAACATCATTAATAATCATTCTAAAGAGAAACCACGAGCTAGTTTCTCAAAATTCAACAAATTCCTCGGGGGAATTTCTTAACGCTCCTTTTTGCCACGGGAGTGTCCCGATAGCCCGGGAATTATGTCATGAGTTGATATAACCCCATATAACTCAATGTAACACCTTAATATATATTACTATATAAAATGTTTATAAACACTTGGAACTCATAAATACAACTTATTTCCCAAAATATCCTAAGAGCACAAAAACGTACCTTCGGGTGTCACTAAAACGCGTTTTACACAATTACCTTGTAGTTTTTGACATGCCACGAATTATATATCTTAAATGGGATGAATTGAACCTCTCAATCAACTAAAGTCAGTATCAAACAAGGTGCTCTATAGGGGCCGATTTTCTACCTAAAAACTAGTATAAAATTTACATTTAAAGCTTATAATAGACATAAGACATGGTGACTCACCTTCCCATGTGCTATAATACTTAATGACAGAAGAATATAAGCCTCATTTGACCTCCATTCTGTCCAAATCCTGCCAGAAAACAAGGTCATGTTAGCTTGACAAAAGCAAAAATAATTAAAGCAAAAAGTAGATCTAGATTCTACTTTTTGATTTGTTAAATGTAAGTGGCCAGCCCATGCTTATCCATGCCTCTTAGATGCCGATTGAGAGGCTCCAATTAATCCTAGAAATCGGCCACCTACAAGGGAAGAAGAAGACAAGTTCAAACATTGAAAAATCAAAGGAATAAAACCTTACCTAACTTACCTTGTCATTTAGCTTCCATAATTCCTTCCACCTTGCCTTGTCTTGTAACATGGCCGAAAGCATCCATGTTTGGAGGGCTTATGGAGCCTAATAAACTAAAGAAAAACAATAAACAAGGACATGACCTAACATGCCAATTATGGTCCAAAAATAAACAAAACAAAAATCAAGCAAACTTACCTTAAGTCTTACGGTTGCAATTTCATTCCCACTCTCCTTGCAACCGGTTGGGTAAGTTCCCCTCTTCTCCCTTCATCTTCTTCCTTTGAAGCTCTTAAGTCCATTAATGGAGATTTAACTTCTATCTTCATCTTTAAGGTAATTTCCAAGCATTTCTTGTCAAGCCATGAAGCAAAACTCTTCCAAGCATAACTACAAGGGTTCGGCATCAACATATACTCCAAAGAGGTGTCTAAATCAACATTAATCCAAGGAGCATCTCAAGGTTACCTTAAGGTATTTTTCATGCTTGAAAATCCTTAAAGCACATTTTATGTGTAACCAAATTCTACTTCTTCTAAGGCTCTTTTCTTCTTCATTTTCATGAAGGAAAGATTGTTCTTCATCCATCTTAAGTGTGCCGAAATCCTAAGGAGAAAATCTTAAGGTAAATCCTTGAAAAACTACTTATAAATCTACTTAAGATCTTTGTTAAAGATCTAACTCCTAAACTCCTTCACCTCTTGCATACAACCAAAGGGGAGCATCAAATTCCTTTGAGAAAGCTTGGGGATTCAAGAAGAGTTCAAGCCCTTAACCATTCTTTATTAAGAAGTAAGTTTACTAAGCTAATCTTTATGTTTTAAGCTTGGTTAAGCTTCTAAAATTATACAAAAATTATGTACACCTCCTAGGGTACCTAAAACCGAAACTACATGGTAACTTATGCCAAAAATATAGCTTATAACATACATGGTAAATTTATTTCCTTAAGACACATTTTGTGTCACAAAATCTACCTAGGATAAAAGTTTGTTCATACCGAATTGTCAAGGATAAATATGCTCTATTTTGAGCTAAGAATCAATCTAAGACATTACAATAATTTTTACATGAGTTATATGACTCATATGAATTTATGTATAATTATTTGACATATAAATCTGCTTTTATATACTATAAGGTAACATATAAATTATGGCCGAATGGTCATGGTAAAGAATAGGTTTTAATGAGCTACTTATGCATATAAACTTATACTATAAAGTTTGGTGGGTTAAAAATATTTTATTAGTGCTTAAATGGCTAATTAATTAATTATGTGGCTAAATGTAAATTTTACAAAGTTTGGGTGTGTATATCATAAAAATCGAGAGTAAAAGGTTTCCTTGGGATAAATATGATATAATATAAAGTTAGGAATCAAGTTTAGGAATTTTAGTTAATTTAAACAAGTGTTAAATTAACAATTTATAAAGTTTGGGGCTATTTTGTAATTTATAAAACTTGTTATGAAAAGTTGGAGTTTAACATGGGGCGAAACCATAATTAGGAGGAATATATTGTACACTTCCGAAATTTAGAGAAATTAAATAATTAGACTATAGTTTATAAGTATTTAAGTAACTATTATAAAGTTTTGGGGTGATAATGTAAATAAAGGAAAGTTTATGTCAAAGCCGAATTGATTGGGGTTAGATTTGTAATTTAAGAATTTATATATACATATATTCGGCAATTTAAGGGAATTGAAATTAAAACTATAGTTTATAATACATTATGTAAAGGTTATAAGATTTTGAGGTTAAATTGTAATTATGGAAAAGAATATGTTAAAGCCGAAAGTTTGAGGGGCTAAGTGGTAATTTTCGAAAGTTATAATATTCAAAAGTTATATACCAAAATATTAATGGTGGATTTGTAATTTAATTAAATAAGGAATTAAAACTATATAGTACAATGAAATTAGAATTTAAATGTTAAGTTTATGAATTAATGTGGTTGATTTGTAAATAACCGAAATATAAGGGTAATAATTTAGATTTAAATAAATATAGGTCCCATGTGGATATTTGGAGGAATTAGAAAGAAGAATTTTGATTTAAGGAATTATGGAATTAAAACTAGGGCTTATATAGTTATAAGGAATTTAAAGGTAACCAATAAATATTATTTATGGTTAAAAAGGGGAATAATAAAAACTATAAGAATATCATGTCCATGTATGGCATATAAATATAGTTGAGAAATTATAAAGTTGTCTGTCACCTAGACAATTAAAATATGAAACATAAATAGTACATGAATAAATATATACATATATGTACATTAAAGGACTTACAAATAAATCAAGAAGGAATAACAAAATAAGTGATGCATTAAATCATAAGGTAATTAAAAGAAATTACCATACAAAAAGTTATTCATTAAGATTATATAAATTAGAATATATATATATAAAGCACCTTAATTATCAATGAGGTTAAGAGGTTAAAGAAATTATCTAAGTATGAAGAAATAAACCTCACATGAAATAATAAATATGAAATTGTTGAATGATCCAATAAAATTATTATACAAGGGTAACATAAATTAACCCTCTCAGTTAATCCTAATATAGGACAATACTTGACCAGACGTTGACCAGGATATATTCAACTGCAATCTACGGTGAACGGTATAGGATTCTTGCAACCTGTTTGCTACCGGATTTCACCAGCTTGTGTGCTATCTGTTGTTTGAAATAACGACCAAGATAATTGCATGTAAAATGTTGTATTACTCTTGTGCACTGTTGTGTTATTTTATATGCGTGAATGATACTAACTGCAACGTGTATATCCCACGCATACAACACTACATTACCAGTGGATTAAATACCTGCATTTACTATACCGAGAACTTGTACTCAAGCTTCTCACTAACTTCACTTTATAATAGACATCGTTATCCTAAACATGATAATCGACAATACACATTGTGTTCTTGATTAACGTCCTGGTGTGACACCTAACAAATTCTATACTACGAGAGCAAGGAGCCCAGTTGGATCTTGCCATGCATGTTATGGGAGTTGTACCTGTCTCAGGTCATCTCCTATTCAATTTACGTCGCGACAGGAGTTTTGGGTGCACTATGTCACTCACCGGTTGCGTACCGAAACAGTTCAAGTGGGGAGGAAGACTTATTCCTCTCGAGGGTTCGATACCCACTCTATTAAGTACAGGAGTTAACTACGTTATCTTCTGAGGGACTCATTACCCACCTTTCTTTAACGAGGTCACTATACCTTCACTATATTGACATACTCTTATACACCTGTCAGTCCCTCTGTGTGGACCCGACTACTATCAATTGATTACAGTTCATCTAACTTGACCTTCTGAAGTCTTGTTCCTATGTGACATTGTTGTCCTTGTATGGATACTTGTGATTATCATGTATGCTTGTTTACAACTTTACCAAAATGAACTACATGTATTCGACAAAGTAGTTGGTGTGGCCCAGTAGCCGATGGGCTGCACGTTTCCATACCAGCATTGATTGCTGAGCCCCTTGGGGGCACCCCCATTTTTCAGGTACCTGAAGTTGAAGAATTTACCACACACGAGTGTAGGTGGGGTAGATCAAGCTATGGGAGTTTGTTACTAGTTATTTGTTTTACTTAATTATTGTACCTTTGAGTTTGATTCCTAGTATCTCGGATTGTATTCGTATTCAGACCGTGACTTTTGGAGATTTGTATTTGGAGTTAGCCTTGTTGGTCACAAGGGTGGCTAACGGCATTGTAATACCGCCCGGTTATTGTAATTTATTCCGCTGCAGATTAAGTTTATTTGGGAGCGATCGTCGTTCAGGTTATTAGATTTCGGGTTAGGTTGTTACAAAAAGTGGTATCAGAGCGTAGTTACGCTCTGGATACAAGAATACACCGAGATTAGGATTTCTAAAGCTTTAGGTTATGGGTTGAGAGATAGTATAGAAAAGAGTTTAAGTTAGTTTTTACTTAGACTACTATCCAAGACCAAGATTGTGACCACAGTATCTAATATCCATCAACATCCTGCAGATGTCAGGAAGAGGTGGATGCCACGGACAGACAGCAGAGGAGTCGCCCGTCAGGCTGGCTGATATTGCCACTTTAATAGCTCAAGCATTTGCTCAAGCGGGAGTTGCGCAGCAGCAACCTCCACCACCACCACCCAGAGAGAGGGATTGGGTGAAGAGTTTGGCGGATCTCAGGCCAACTGTATTCAAAGGACAGACTGACCCTGTACACTTGTAGACTTATATCATGGAGATGAAAACAACATTTGAGACACTCGCCGTCCCAACTAGGGAAAAAGTGAGGCTCACTGCCTTTTACTTGAAAGATGCAGCAAGGGATTGGTGGAATATGGTGAAGGCCAACCACCTGGACGACTCAACTTTCACTTGGGGAGCCTACACCGCACTAATTAGGGGCAAGTACTACCCGGCCCACACCAGGATGGTGAAGACTAGGGAGTTTGACGCACTGGAACAAACTGGAAAGATGACAGTGGATGAATACTACGCAAAGTTTACTTCACTACTCCGACTACTACCCGGATTAGGATACTTGGACCAGATTTTGGTCGATCGGTTCTATGAGGGACTGAGTCCTCGCCTCCAGTTTGGGATAGGACCAGTCATTCCCACCAGCTTACAGGTAAAACAGAAGAAATATAAACCAGTTGGAATTTTATTACCTATTAGACCCGTCATGAGAGATTTGGAAACTAATACCATGAGATTTCAGGAATGTTACCGTGCTGCCTCCATTGTGGAGATCACATGCAAAAGAAGGGATGCTTTGAGCTCCCAAAAGAGAAAGGACGGGCATGGCAGCGATGATGCCAAGCAGGGAAACTCCAAGAAGGAACAAACCCTTTCAGAAAGGCCAGGGGTCCTATCAAGGGAAGGGGAACCAGACTACTGGGAACCCCTAGTCAGGAACCTAAGGAGCAGCAAACACGCAGAAAACCTACCCATCTAAGGGTAGGCACTCTAACCAAGCAGTTAAATTTGAAACTTATGTGATTACTTCAGTACCGTTGGAATATATAATTGACCTTGATTGTAATAGGTTCTGGACATGGCTCAAACACAGGCCAGAGGTTGTCCGCCACTTCAACTGTAGACAATGTGGAAAGGATCACCCCGGCGTGGACTACCAAGGGGAGAAAGTCCAATGCCGCCACTGTCAGATATGGGGACACCGAGCCTTCGAGTGCATTAAGAACCTGGAGAGCAGGAACTACCGCCCGGGAGCAAAGGCAAACACCGGCCATAAGAATGGAGCCAGCGATACTCGCCCTCAACCAACAAACCAAACTCAGGGAAATAAGGGCAAAGGCCCAGCATCGAGACCCGCCCTGCATGTTATGGACCGCTCAGATGAAGCTGGTACTTCTACCAACCTAGGTAATTCTAAACCCATACGAACATGCTATTGAGCAGTGAATGTTGTGAATGAGTGCTTGCATGCCTTAAGTGTCTAATTGAGTAGGAAGGAACTAATAAGACTCACTAGTAGACTTTTAAACCACGTAGGAAACTATAAGATACGCTTTCCTATCCCCTCACCGCCCTCCCTGGAAGAAAGCATTATCAAAGCACAAGAACCAGCGAACGAACAATGTAAGGTTATCCAACCAGGATTAATGCTACTCAAAGGATACCTAACGCCGGAAACACAAATCGCAATCATCAGAAGATGTCAAGAACTGGGAGCAGGACCAAGAGGGTTCTACACTCCCGAATTTCCAGGAGGATCAAAAATGAAGCTGAAAAATAATGTGCTTAGGGAAGGATTGGAATCCTTACTCAAAGACCTACCAGGATACAAGAAATGAAGATGGAGCGCAAGTACCAAAAATCCTAGAAGAATTTTTACAAATTGTGGAACAAGCAGTTAATACAGCTTAACAGCTAGAAGAAGATCCAGTTCCCAATCTAAGGGCTGATCTATGTATCATCAACTTCTATGAAGAAGGAGGCCGCTTAGGACTACACCAGTACAAGGATGAAACACAAGGGTCCCTGATCAAGGGATACCAGTATTGTCTTTGTCAATTGGAGATGACGCAAAGTTTCTATATGGCGAGCAGAAGCGTGTGGACCTTGCGAAGAAAATAATATTGAATTCAGGAGATGTTTAATAATGGGTGAAAAGTCAAGATTGCTATACCATGGAATTAAAAGGATTAAAATGAACTCAGCACCTTCGACAGTGATAAACGCCACCCACATGAAACCAGGAAGATTAATTTTGACTTTTAGAGAATATTAGCATTGTAATTGTCTGTAGACACCTGAAAGGATATCATCTCATCAATGAAGCATTATTGTTATGAAAAGTGAATGTCTTTAGACCTCCATCATATGTCAAAGTACTTACCCAGATTCTGTTGTTAGGTTGTGCTAAGGAGACGGAAGGTGCCTTAAGTATACTTACTGAGGAGGAGGCCAGCAAGGGCGGCACGATCCTCACTGGTACCTTTCCTGTCAATGGAGTGGCTGCATCAGTACTGTTCGACTCCGGAGCCTCACATACTTTCGTTTCGCCTTCGCTTGCGGGGAAGTTGGGGCTAGACGCTGTAGAGTTACCTGATTTTAAGGTGGCACTCCCGTCTAAGGAGAAGGTCAGTTGCACTCGTCTTTATAGAGGAGCCACTATCAGTATTAAGGAGGAGGAATTTCCCATTGACCTAATTGAGTTCAGAGGTCTAGGATTCGACGTCATAGCCGGGATGGACTGGTTGGGGTGGCACAGAGGCCGCATCCTTTGAGTAGAGCGCAGACTGTTACTTAAGAGCCATCAGGAGTGACAGTGTCTTACCGCCAGAGCCCTAGAGCACCATCAATAAAAGTGATATCTGCTATGTCCATGTACAAAGAAGTCAGGAAGCAAAAGGAAGTATATTTATGCTATGTCCAGGATGTAGAGCACCCACCCATTTTAATCCAGATATGCCAGTGTGTGTCAGAATTTCTGGATATTTTTCAAAGAAACTTCCGGGCTTACCGCCTGCCAGAGAGGTAGAATTCTCCATTGAATTATTACCAGGTACCGGTCCCATAGCTAAGGCACCGTACCGTATGGCACCAGCAGAGATGGCTGAGTTGAAGGAAAAGTTGAAGGATTTTAGACAAGGGATACATACGACCTAGCGTATCGCCTTGGGGAGCACCAATTCTTTTGTGAAGAAGAAGGATGGAAGCCTTCGGTTATGTATCGATTACAGAGAGCTTAATGTAGTGTCGGTGAAGAACAAATATCCACTGCCACGAATTGACGATTTGTTTGATCAGTTAAGAGGAGCAAAGGTGTTTTCAAAGATCGATTTGAGATCAGGATACCTATCAGGGAGCAAGACAGAGAAAAGACAGCATTCAGAACACGATATGGCCACTATGAGTTTACAGTTATGCCTTTTGGCTTGTCAAACGCACCGGCAGTCTTCATGGACTTAATGAACAGATTATTCAGAGAGCAGTTGGACAAGACCGTAGTTGTATTCATCGATGATATCCTAATTTATTCAAAGTCTAAGGAGGAGCATGAGAGTCACCTCCGACGTGTACTCGAGATCTTAAGGGAGAACCAGCTTCATGCTAAGTTGTCCAAGTGTGAGTTTTGGCTAGACCGAGTTTCCTTTCTAGGACATGTTATCTCAGACGCTGGGATCGCAGTGGATCCAGCAAAAATAGAAGCAGTTCAACCTGGCCCAGACCAAAGACAGTGACTGATATCAGGAGTTTCCTTGGGTTAGCAGGTTACTACAGAAGGTTCGTTAGAGACTTCTCCAAAATAGCAAAACCTATGACAAGTTTAATGAAGAAGGACGCGCCATTCACATGGACTACAGAATGTGAAACCTCATTCCAGTATTTGAAGGATGCTTGACATCAGCACCAGTTTTGACTATACCTGAAGGCACAGAGGGTTATGAAGTTTACTTTGATGCATCAGGCAGGGGATTAGGGTGTGTACTCATGCAGAATGGGAAGGTAGTCGCCTACGCTTCCCGACAGTGCTGAAGAAACATGAGGAGAACTATCCCACACATGATTTGGAACTTGGAGCAATTGTATTTGCATTGAAGATCTGGCGCCACTACCTGTATGGTGTCCAGATGACCGTATACTCGGATCACAAAAGTTTGAAATATGTATTCACCGGAAGGAGTTAAACATGAGACAACGAAGATGGGTGAATTTCTCAAGGATTACGACATCGATTTGCAGTACAAAGAAGGAAAAGCTAACGTTGTAGCAGACGCATTGAGCCGACGAGCACATTCCTTAAATGCCATTGTGGCTAGCTCGAGTCTTATAGACGACATACATAGCGCACAACAGAATGATCAGCGAGTGATGGAGATTAGTCAGAAGTTGTCTGATGGTACATTTGAAGGAGGGAAGTATGAGTTTCAGCTACACGATGATGGACTAATCAGATTAAAGGGCAGATTGTGTATTCCCAGAGACAACACAGATATAAAAGAGCATATTCTTCGAGAGTCCCACACTTCTTCCACATCTGTCCATCTAGGAGCTTCTAAGATGTACAAAGATCTAAAGAGGTACTTCTGGTGGAGTGGTATGAAGGGCGACGTGACAGAATATGTTATTCGATGTCTCACTTGTCAGAAAGTGAAATTCGAACATAGACGACCAGGAGGCATGGTACAGTCTATGCCAGTTCCTGAATGGAAGTTTTATGATATCTCTATGGACTTCGTGGTGGGACTACCACCTATGAGAGGAGGACTAAATATGATTTGGGTTGTTATTGATCGAGTGACCAAAGTGGGCGAGATCTATACCGATGAAAGACACTTTGAAGGTACCTAAGTTGGCAGAACTATTCGAGAAAGAGATTATCAAACATCATGGAGTACCAAAGACTATTGGTTCAGATCGAGATACCAGATTTCTTTCACGATTATTGTAACACCCCATCCAACATTAACATATTACAACAAACTGCAGCGGAAGAAAACCTCATCACATTACTTACTTGTTGGTGTTACACGCCGTTAGCCACCCACGTGGCTAACAAGGCTAATACATACACAATGTACCGGTCTGATGGGCTAAATTCCCGAGCAACTATACAATAGTATCCCTTTCCATTTACAACAACAACAACTACACACCTTGTCAACTATACCGAGTATTTATAAACTGTTGCCGACAACAATTTCGGTCTTACTACACCTACTGTATACATACACTTAAAAGTTACCCATGTACAATGACTACCCGTCCTACTCTCGAACGGCTTCCAGCCACTTCGTACCTGAAATAGGAAAAGAAGAGAAAGGGGTGGCCCCAAGGGCTCAGCACCTTTGCTGGTATGGTAATCCCGCAGCCCACATGCTACCGGGCCACGCACAACTAATTGGTCGTTTAACATGCAGTTGATTATATTTAAATCAAGCATGTGGCAATAAACACACAACACTTAACATTTCGCCTCAATGGGCTCATCACTCGGAATACATCCTACATAACAAGTCACCCATGGCATCCATCATCCTAGAGTGTTTCTCCTCCAATGGAGCTACTTCCTTAATAGACGACACATACCCTTAAAAGGGTTATCCTTAAACGCCTCTTATCACAAACTGGGAATCATATCTATGATCCACACACACTCCCATATTATACAACATATAACATACACTACATACAAACACCTACCAACACTTTGCACGTTTCCACGTGCACAACATAATACCGCACTGGATATTGCATCACCACAAAAACACATAACATAACGGGGATGGTTCTCTTAGGAACCGACCCAAACATTGTTTACACATGGTGAGCCTAGAGAATGTTGCAGTCTCATGATAAGCTCGTTACATAAATCGTTACCGTCTCGTTAAATGAACGGTTAACTTAACACAAGGTGTCTCGGATATAGTGATCCAAGCACACCGAAACAAACATAACAATAGTATGCCCCTGTGGCCCGACGTGAGTCAGTAATAGCCTTTGTTAAGCTAAAGGGAAGGTTGGGAACCAAAATTGGAAAACAACCATAACATACAGAGAGGATCGAACCTGCTATGACAACGACCCCCCATACTCACACGCGTGGCCGGAACAGACCGGACTCCTCACTCCCCCTTAGCACTTATTAGAAGTTCAACTTTGAACTTTATTAAACAATCACAAACATGGGTTAAGTCTTGTTAGACATACACAAGGAAGAGAGAGTAATACATCACATTACAAACTCACACACAAACATCACATAACCAACTCACGCATAGCCGTGGTTAGACGTTCCTTAAGTCGGAAACGTTGTTACGGATACCGTCTCCTACCGTTACCTAATAGTGGTTAACTAGCCCTTCAAGCGCATTCGAGGTTACCGGGATCGGCACGTAAAACATACAATAACAATAACGACTGTAAAATCGTTTTCATGATTTATCTCATAACGTGGCAAACATACAGAAAAACACATTGGCATACAAGCCGGTGTAATCCGGTAGGAACAGGTTGCAAGTAAAACCATACCTGTCACCGGAGTCCACTTATCCTGTCCATTTATGTTCCTCGAGCAATTCTCGAACAACTGTTAACATCACACGTGTTTTCATTAACATCGGGGTTTGCTTGATCATTTAATGTCAATGCTTAATTTTTTTCCCCGTTAACTTAGTTACATAACTTAACATTTTTAACTTGTTTTACTCTCACATTTAATACAACTTTTAACCACTTAGGTGTCATTAAAACTCCCCTAACATGTCCTTAACATCCTTATAACATCATTACCTACCAATCCCCATCATCACATATCATTTCTTAACCTTAAACCATGTTTTGGTCCGACCGACCCACCGTCGACCCACAGCTGGGTCGGTCCATTACAGAACCCTTTTTACTTCCTTATTATTATGCCCGTCCGACCCACGTCCGACTCACTCGACTGGGTCGGACCATGTGCGAACAATTTCTTCCTTTGAACTTGACCGACCGACCCATGTCCGACCCACCCTTTTTGGGTCGGACCATTACCGAACACATTCCAACATCTAACAGAGGCTCGACCGACCCAAAACTGGGTCGGACCCCTGGGTCGGTCTCCTTCTAAACTTACCCAAACTTTACCAATTCTTCACCAAACTTCTCCTAAGGCCTCTTAATGTGTTCTAACATCATTTGGCACTTCAAACACACCCTTAAGATATTCTTAAACACTCACAAAACTATTTTCCTAATTCCTTAAACCTTACTTATATCTCCACAAAATTCCTAACACTTACAATGTTTTCCCCTTATGATTTCTAGGTGGCATTTCACCTATAATGACCACAATACCAAGGTGTTTCCTCTACACCTTATCATCACCTCTCAACTTCTTTTCTTACTAACTAAATCTCTTTTTCACATCATACCTAAACATCACTTTTTCCTTAAACACTAACCTTACCTAAACCTTAAACAACTTCTCCAAGACTTTAATACATTCACAAAAACCCTTTGAATTCCTAGAACTTCCAAGATAACACCTAAATCCTTGCATCACTCTAAATCACCTTAACACATGTTTTCTTCCCTAGTAATCATTCAATCACCTTTAACACTTCCTAGTTCACCAAAACTCACTTAAAACACTTAGAACTTCTTACACATTTCCCAAATTTGGCCATAGCTTCTCTAGTATATACTCACATCCAAACACTTAGGTTTTTACCTTATTTCATTCAAGAACACCTAAAATCCATCAAACACATTTTATACAAACTTCACACATTAAGCACTACATCACAATATAGTGCATAACTTAAATTGCTTGGCACTTAGGCCCTTAAATAACATGGCTCTTAGGCCCTTAAATTGCATAACCTTAAACACTGAATTTCCCACATAAATAATGCCTTTGACCTGCAAATACATACACCAATACATATGCCCTTAATAAACTCCTTGAGAGCATTTTACTAGCTCATTTGCCATTGGCTCCTTAGGTATTTTATTAAGCAAATCAAGCTCATTTTCCTAAGGCATTTAAACTACATTGAGATAGCTTGTTTACCTCTTTTCCTCACAAATTTCTTTCTTGTTTCCTTGTAAAACCGGTAGGGCATTTGGTCCCTTTTCAACTATTAAACATTATACAAACAATAGAATGAGTATTCAAGCATTATGCTTCACCTCATTATAAACCCTAGTTACACATATTGTTTTAACACATTAAGGTAATTGTTTTACCTTGGAATTGGAAGAGAACTTGAATAAGTATCAAGAGAGGACTCCTCCTAGCCCTTGGAAGATTCAAATGAAGCTAAAACAAGCAAGATAAATACACCATTGTGAGGTGAATTTTCGGACAACATGAAAACATGGAGGAAACATGGATTTTCTTTGAGTTTCCTTACCTTGAAGCAAAGGAGAACAAGAATATGTGAAAAGATGAGCTCAAGCTCCTTCAATGGTGAATCTCCATGGCACCAAAATGAGTTCTTGAAGATTTAAAAAGAGGGAAGTGTAGAGCTTGACCTAACTAAGACAAATATGGTCTTGGAATTTGATTTGGCCAAGGGAATCACAAGTTACAAGTGAAAGAAGATGAAGAATGAGTGTGGGGCTGTTGGAAACCGATGGAGAGAGGAGGAAGAAGAAGACCACCGTGGGAAATGAAGGAAGGAATGAGAGAATGAAGATAACACTTGGTTTTGGAGATATTTAAGCTAAAAGCAAATAGTACTTTTGCTTTGTCATTACTTAACTCACTTATTTGTTCAAATGTGGTGAGTCACACCTTGAAAAACCGGCCCCCATTTTAATAGAAGGGTAATATAGTCTTTATTGACTCATTTAATTACTTATAACATTACATGTTACAAACTAGCTTATAAAAGTTACTATTCACAAACTAAGGCACATAGAAGTGAAATTTTTGATTTCCCACTAATATGGCCACCCAAATGTGATACTATATAGTACACATGTTAATTAAAGAGTAATGATGGACATTTAGCCATTCAAAACTCATTTACAAGACAATTTTTCAAAAACGTGCTTTAAGACTCCTTAAAGCACATTTTGCGTTTTAACTTGTTTTCAAGCTTGGTTTTCTTTGGTAATTGATTTAATATGTTCATTAACATATAAATAAAGTATAGGTATGACCATTAGGTCTTATACACATTCATCCCAAGCTTAGAGCACATTTTGCTCATATTGACTTTAAGGTATTTTCTTATGTTTTATTTGGTTAACTGTCCACCAAAGTTCTTAAGGACTTATTTAGCCTTATTAAATCATAATTAAATGTTATCAAGTCTTGGTAGGCTCTTTGGGTCCTAACCAAGTTCACTCATAGCTTAGAGCATGTTTTTGCTCAAACTGTGTCTTAATGCTTTATTGCATTCATTATGGTTTTAAATTGTTCACTGATGTTACTAAGGCACTTTTTAGCCTTTACATACCCTAATTGATATTTAAACCACATATCAAGGTTGGGGTATTTCAATTATGGCGAGCTACTCGCGAAGCACTTGGAACTGAATTGAAGCTTAGCACAGCATTTCATCCTCAGACAGATGGTCAATCAGAGAGGACTATTCAGACCTTAGAGGATATGCTACGAGCATGTGCCTTGGATTTCCAGGGTAGCGGATAGATAGGTTACACCTAATCGAGTTTGCATACAATAACAGCTATCATGCCTCTATACAAATGTCACCTTTTCAAGCATTATATGGCAGACCATGCCGCACACCATTGTGCTGGGAAAAGTCTAGTGAGACCGTCATCATTGGGCCTGAGTACTTAGAGCAAGTTCAGGCAGAAGAAGTACAACAAAAGAAATAATATGAAAGCAGCACAAGACAGACAAAAATCGTATGCTGATGAGAGACGACGAGACCTTGAGTTCGCAGTTGGCGACCAGGTATTTCTACGAGTATCACCGACGAAGGGTGTATTCGGATTTGGACAGAAGGGCAAGCTAAGCCCGAAGTTTGTAGGACCCTATGCTATCACAGAGTGGGTGGGCCTTGTGGCATATCGACTTGATTTGCCAGCAGAGTTGGGCAAAGTACATAACATTTTTCACGTGTCTCACCTTAAGAAATACATGCCTCATCCTTCTCATGTTCTACAACCAGAGACACTATCATTAGAACCAACAATGCGGTACGAGGAAACACCGCAACAAATCTTAGATAGAAAAACACGAGATACTCGAAACAAGACTATGAGCCTCGTAAAGGTTCTTTGGTCGAACCATGATGTTGAAGAGGTCACATGGGAATTAGAAGCGGATATGCGAGCAAAGTTTCTCTCATTAATTACCGACTAGACACTTTAGTCTAGGGTACGTGGGTGTACCCCTTTTTTTAGGGGGGTAGAGCCTTTTTCGTTTGTGAGTTTATTATGCATTTTGTTGCACTTTTGTGCATTTCTGTGACACTTTGTTTTGTATGTGTTCTTGTGTAACACTGTATTAGAATGTACTTTGTACTTCTACTTGCTGATGTGTACTACGTTACACTACAATTGAAAGATTATGTGCACTACGCTACACTATTTGAAGTGAAATGTGATTAGGTGTACTACATTGCACTACATTGTAGGTATATGATATGACCCTCCAACGTATTCATGTTATGTTTGATGTACACTATGAACTTAGGAATATATAGACTTAGGACTTGATCCCTAAAATCTAAATGGAGTTGTGGATACTTAACGGAACTTGTTTCCCCCACAACCTTATAAATTTAGATATGAGACTTCGGGGCGAAGTCCTTTTTAAGAGGGGGTAGATTGAAATACCCCAAATCTAATTAACATTATAAAACCATTATTTAATGAAAAATAATCCAAATATAAACCATTTCACGTACGCATGCAGATACATGCATGAAAACGTTACGTAAAAATAGTCGTTTCACCATAAACGCTAAAACGCCTTAGAAACATGCGATTAAGCATGACCTTCTAAAACTCAAACCAAATGGTCATACCCTCATCATATGACTATACAAACATATTCCCTAGGCTATATTCAGTCAAAAACACAAAACGCTCAGGAGTGCTCACGCACGCCCCTTAAAGCACGAAAAGCCCGGAGAGGTGCCGAGACGGCACGAACTCCTATAAAATTCATTCTTAGAGTTCCTAACATCATTAATAATCATTCTAAAGATAACCCATGAGCTAGTTTCTCAAAATTCAACAAAGTGCTCGGGGGAATTTCTTAACACTCCTTTTTGCCACGGGAGTGTCCCGATAGCCCGGGAATTATGTCATGAGTTGATATAACCCCATATAACTCAATGTAACACCTTAATATATCATTATTTACTATAATAAATGTTTATAAACACTTGGAACTCATAAATACAACTTATTTCCCAAAATATCCTTAGAGCACAAAGACACACCTTCGGGTGTCACTAAAACGTGTTTACACAATTACCTTGTAGTTTTGACATGCCACGAATTATGAATCTTAAATGGGGATGAATTGACTCTCTAAATCAACTAAATTCAGTATTAAACAAGGTGCTCTATAGGGGCCGATTTTCTACCTAAAAACTAGTATAAAATTTACATTAAAGCTTATAAAAGACATAAGACATGGTGACTCACCTTCCCATGTGCTATAATACTTAATGACAGAAGAATATAAGCCTCGTTTGACTCCATGCTGTAGAAATCCTGCCAGAAAACAAGGCCATGTTAGCTTGACAAAAGCAAAAATAATTAAAGCAAAAAGTAGATCTAGATTCTACTTTTTGATTTGTTAAATGTAAGTGGCCAGCCCATGCTTATCCATGCCTCTTAGCTGCCAATTGAGAGGCTCCAATAAGCCTAGAAATCGGCCACCTACAAGGGAAGAAGAAGACAAGTTCAAACATTGAAAAATCAAAGGAATAAAACCTTACCTAACTTACCTTGTCATTTAGCTTCCATAATTCCTTCCACCTTGCCTTGTATTGTAACATGGCTGAAAGCATCCATGTTTGGAGGGCTTATGGAGCCTAATAAACTAAAGAAAAACAATAAACAAGGACATGACCTAACATGCCAATTATGGTCCAAAAAATAAACAAAACAAAAATCAAGCAAACTTACCTTAAGTCTTACGGTTGCAATTTCATTTCCCACACTCCTTGCAACTGGTTGGGTAAGTTCTTCTCTTCTCCCTTCGTCTTCTTCCTTTGAAGCTCTTAAGTCCATTAGTGGAGATTTAACTTCTATCTTCATCTTTAAGGTAATTTCCTAGCATTTCTTGTCAAGCCTTGAAGCAAAACTCTTCCTAGCATAACTACAAGGGTTCGGCATCAACATATACTCCAAGGAGGTTGTCTAAATCAACATTAATCCAAGGAGCATCTCAAGGTTACCTTAAGGTATTTTCATGCTTGAAAATCCTTAAAGCACATTTTATGTGTAACCGAATTCTACTTCTTCTAAGGCTCTTTTCTTCTTCATTTTCATGAACGAAAGTTTGTTCTTCATCCATCTTAAGTGTGCCGAAATCCTAAGGAGAAAAGCTTAAGGTAAATCCTTGAAAAACTACTTACAAATCTACTTAAGATCTTTGTTAAAGATCTAACTCCTAAACTCCTTCACCTCTTGCATACAAACTGAAGGGGAGCATCAAATTCTTTTGGAGAAAGCTTGGGGATTCGAGAAGAGTTAAAGCCCTTAACCATCCTTTATTAAGAAGTAAGTTTACTAAGCTAATCTTTATGTTTTAAGCTTGGTTAAGCTTCTAAAAATTATACAAAAATTATGTACACCTCCTAGGGTACCTAAAACCGAAACTACATGGTAACTTATGCCAAAAATATAGCTTATAAAATACATGGTAAATTTATTCCTTAAGACACATTTTTGTGTCACAAAATCTACCTAGGATAAAAGTTTGTTCATACCGAATTGTCAAGGATAAATATGCTCTATTTTGAGCTAAGAATCAATCTAAGACATTACAATAATTTTTACATGAGTTATACGACTCAAATGAATTTATGTATAATTATTTTGACATATAAATATACTTTTATATGCTATAAGGTAACATATAAATTATGGCCGAATGGTCTTGGTAAAGAATAGGTTTTAATGAGCTACTTATGCTTATAAACTTATACTATAAAGTTTGGTGGGTTAAAAATATTTTATTAGTGCTTAAATGGCTAATTAATTAATTTATGTGGCTAAAATGTAAATTTTACAAAGTTTGGTGTGTATACCATAAAAGCCGAGAGTAAAAGGTTTCCTTGGGATAAATATGATATAATATAAAGTTAGGAATCAAGTTTAGGAATTTTAGTTAATTTAAACAAGTGTTAAATTAACAATTTATAAAGTTTGGGGCTATTTTGTAATTTATAAAACTTGTTATGAAAAGTTGGAGTTTAACATGGGGTGAAACCATAATTAGGAGGAATATATTGTACACTTCCGAAATTTAGAAATTAAATAATTAGACTATAGTTTATAAGTATTTAAGTAACTATTATAAAGTTTTGGGGTGAAAATGTAAATAAAGGAAAGTTTATGTCAAAGCCGAATTGATTGGGGTTAGATTTGTAATTTAAGAATTTATATATACATATATTCGGCAATTAAAGGGAATTGAAATTAAAACTATAGTTTATAATACATTATGTAAAGGTTATAAGATTTTGAGGTTAAATTGTAATTATGGAAAAGAATATGTTAAAGCCGAAAGTTTGAGGGGCTAAGTGGTAATTTTCGAAAGTTATAATATTCAAAAGTTATATACCAAAATATTAATGGTGGTGGATTTGTAATTTAATTAAATAAGGAATTAAAACTATATAGTATAATGAAATTAGATTTTAATGTTAGTTTATGAATTAATGTGGTTGATTTGTAAATAACCAAAATATAAGGGTAATAATTTAGATTTAAATAAATATAAGTCCCATGTGGATATTTGGAGGAATTAGAAAGAAGAATTTTGATTTAAGGAATTATGGAATTAAAACTATGGCTTATATAGTTATAAGGAATTTAAAGGTAACCAATAAATATTATTTATGGTTAAAAAGGGGAATAATAAAAACTATAAGAATATCATGTCCATGTATGGCATATAAATATAGTTGAGAAATTATAAAGTTGTTATGTCACCTAGACAATTAAAATATGAACATAAATAGTACATGAATAAATATATACATATATGTACATTAAAGGACTTACAAATAAATCAAGAAGGAATAACAAAATAAGTGATGCATTAAATCATAAGGTAATTAAAAGAAATTACCATACAATAAAAGTTATTCATTAAGATTATATAAATTAGAATATATATATATATATATATAGCACCTTAATTATCAATGAGGTTAAGAGGTTAAAGAAACTATCTAAGTATGAAGAAATAAACCTCACATGAAATAATAAATATGAAATTGTTGAATGATCCAATAAAATTATTATACAAGGGTAACATAAATTAACCCTCTCAGTTAATCCTAATATAGGACAATACTAGACCAGACGTTGACCAGGATATATTCAACTGCAATCTACGGTGAACGGTATGGGATTCTTGCAACCTGTTTGCTACCGGATTACACCGGCTTGTGTGCTATCTGTTGTTTGCAATAACGACCAAGATAATTACATGTAAAATGTTGTATTACTCTTGTGCACTGTTGTGTTATTTATATGCGTGAATGATACTAACTGCAACGTGTATGTCCCACGCATACAACACTACATTACCAGTGGATTAAATACCTGCGTTTACTATACCGAGAACTTGTACTCAAGTTTCTCACTAACTTCACTTTATAACAGACGTCGTTATCCTAAACATGATAATCGACTATACACATTGTGTTCTTGATTAACGTCCTGATGTGACACCTAACAAATTCTATACTACGAGAACGGAGCCCAGTTGGATCTGGCCATGCATGCTACCGGAGTTGTACCTGTCTCGGGTCTTTCCTATTCAATTTACGTCGCGACGGGAGTTTTGGGTGCACTATGTCACTCACCGGCTGCGTACCGGAACAATTCAAGTGGGGAGGAAGACTTTATTCCTCTCGAGGGTTCGATACCCACCTCTTTTAAGTACTGGAGTTAACTACGTTATCTTCTGAGGGACTCATTACCCACCTTTCTTTTAACGAGGTCACTATACCTTCACTATATTGACATACTCTTATACACCTGTCAATCCCACTGTGTGGACCCGACTACTATCAAATGATTACAATCATCTAACTTGACCTTCTGAAGTCTTGTTCTATGTGACATTGTTGTCCTTGTATGGATACTTGTGATTATCATGTATGCTTGTTTACAGCTTTACAAAAATGAACTGCATGTATTCGACAAAGTAGTTGGTGTGGCCCAGTAGCCGATGGGCTGCACGTGTTCCATACCAGCATTGTTTGCTGAGCCCTTTGGGGGCACCCCCATTTTTCAGGTACCTGAAGTTGAAGAATTTACCACACCGAGTGTAGGTGGGGTAGATCAAGCTATGGGAGTTTGTTACTAGTTATTTGTTTTACTTAATTATTGTACCTTTGAGTTTGATTCCTAGTATCTCGGATTGTATTCGTATTCAGACCGTGACTTTTGGAGATTTGTATTTGGAGTTAGCCTTGTTGGTCACAAGGGTGGCTAACGGCATTGTAATACCGCCCGGTTATTGTAATTTATTCCGTTGCAGTTTAAGTTTATTTGGGAGCGATCGTCGTTCAGGTTATTAGATTTCGGGTTGGGGTGTTACAATGCAAGTGGTGTACGAACCACGGGAAGTAGTCGACTCCGTTCTACGGACCATAAGTAAATTCATACCTCGAACAATCGAAGGAACTCAGATAAGCTTACAAAGCTAAGGGAATCAAAACTCACTCCAGGAGGATGATTAAAGAGTTAAAGGTGCGAGAAGCACTAACAATTGAGTAAAGACATTGGATATGCCTTCAAAAATCTGGAAATAAATGCATGAAATAACTGGAATGAATAACCGGTCTAAACCCGATAAGGCAAATGCCTAACATGAACACGCCAATGTTCAATGGACAGGATGAAATACCCAGAGTGATCATCTAAGGTACGGGAGGATACCATTCACCACCGGACAGAATATCGAACCGGTCAAAAACGTAAGAGAAGCAATCATGGTCTACCCTAAGGACGGGAGACATTACAGCCCTAAACAGGATAATTTGGAATCTAGAACCGCAATGTGGAGTAAACTGAACATACTCAAAAGTTAGCCAAAGGTAATGGCATAACTCGATAACACCCAGGAGCAATCCTTGAAGGGCGTCAAACTAAATGTCGTGATAAAAACACAAAATTAGAACGAACATTTGGTAAGGGCACCGAAGGGATCCCACTTGACAGGGCATACCCTTAATTAACAAATGGTACCGATCTATGTCTAGATACCTAACGGGCCTCCAATGAATGGAAGCGTGGTGTGATGATCTTATCACGAAGCCCGATATTAACTTCAAACCAATTGATGGCGTAAAAGGAAATAGCAAATATGTGAACAGCCTATGACGAGCAGAGCTCTAGGCAACATGGCTAGTAAGCCATAAACCTACTACAATGCAAGGAACCAATGGTTACAAAACCTACCGTGAACCATATGGAGAGTTGCCATGAATGACACTAGTGAAGATGGTTAATAACCAACGTGTGGGAATACCCCTTGTTAATGTGAGACCACGAGGGCGGTGAACACATAGATCCCAAAGAAGAGGATGTTATCAGTGAATGTTTGTAAATACATCTCTTTCAGAACTACTAACATATTGAAGCTTGAGCACACCATCATCGCCAAGCAATGGGAAATGAGTTGTTATAGCAATTATTGGGAACCGAGGAGTAATCGGTTTAGAAGAAACACCGTATGTGTATAACATGAAAGGCAAAGTAAATAACACTTGAAGAGCTTAGAAACAGAAAGAATAACACATTCTGTAATCAGCCAAGTAAATGGCGAACCATTGTCTAAATGGTGGGGAAACATGAGTAGAAGCTAAAGTAATAGCGGATGCCATGAAAACTAAAGCTGGAAATAATACGAATATGGTGCGCAGCAAGCAACCAATGTATCTAAATAATCACACAATGATATGAAGATGCTAAATACGAGATGGCAGACAGACCAGGCAACAAGCCAAGAGTCTGCACCAAGTGATGAAGCACCTCACAAAAGAAGCAATGTTCATTCCTATTGCAATCGCATAAGAGAATTACTGCCAAGGGTTTACGCCTCTGCACTCTGTAGGACTGAGTGTTTTGGTATTGCACTTGTGCAGTTAATGATCTAGTGGGATAGCTAGGAATGTAGGAAATGTTAATCGTGGTAAATTCTTCCTTTCACCAATGAACATGGCACAATCCAGTTAAGCGGAAGCTTTGAAATAAACCGTGCAGCCTAAGGCTAAACAAGCACGGGGTGAATCCCATTGGAATAAAATGGAAGGAAACCTATGAATACTTAGAGGACCGATGCATAGAAATGCAAGGTCGTACAAGTAAAGAACACTTGTACAGAATTAGATAAGTGGGCATAATTCAGAAACCACTAACAACAGAGGAATCACTACATGCTAAGTAGTGGCTCAACCTCAACCAACAACGGGTCGGAGGAATCAAGTGAATGATCACTATAATACACAATAGTATGTATATAGATTTCCAAAGAGCTGGATAGAAAATCTGAAACTCATTGAGTTCACGTACGGTAAAAAATACCACGCTTGATTGGATAAACCTTATTCCCAAGATAAAAAGGGATAAAAGGGTGATGTAAAGCACATTGAGCATAACGAGAAGGGCGAACAAACCCTAAGTTATCAGGGTCGCGCAGTAGAAGCTAGTAGGCCCAGAATTCTAAGGTTTAACACACCTAGTTAATGAATGGCTAATTATCAATGCCTTGAAGCCTCTAAGGCTAGAACCGAACCCGGTTAAGAGTTGAATAACTCCGATGAAAATTCTTGATGCAGGGACTAACCGGTAATACGGTTAAGACCCTTTGATCAAGGAACATTGTATAATAGACCGCACAGAAGTTAGAACACTCCATGGCGGCTGAACGCCTAGACCAATGTCTAACATTGACACATAGTAGCTTACGTGGGCGTAATCCCTTTTTAAGGGGGTAGACCGAAAACCGCGAAGTGTATAATTTACATGATAAGTGCGTAAACTACAATGCACATAGCGCAAAAGAATTTGTTTTGATGATTGGTACTTATGTTACATAAACATTTGTACTCACTCATTGTGTAAATTATAGTTATTTGTGAGATTGGAAGTGGAAAGGAGTAGAGAGAAACTCCAGGGGAATGAGAACCCGATTAGTAATAGTATGCGATTTGAGCCGGTATGAAACCGGTGTTGAGAAATAAGTATGATTGTGAGATATGTTGAAAATAAATAGGTATGAAACCGATGTTGAACCTAGTGGGAATTGAGCCCCCTAGGTGAATTGATTTGATTTTATTTGTGAACGATTGGAGGATAGAAATTGATTTTACTTGTGAACGATTGGAGGATAGAAAATTAATTGAAGAACTAACTTTTGAATTTATTAGGAAATTATTTGGAGATAAATTGACCAATAATTGATAAGATGATTAGTAAGTGAGTAAAGGAATTCTAGAACCAGAAAATGCATTGATGGGTGATTATGGCTAGAAAGATTAAGAAGAAGAAAAATGAGTTAATGTTTGACTATTTGATTGGGTAAATTAAGGTGGGAGGTGGAACTTAGTTTGCTAGCGATCAAGGGAAACCGAACACAAATTGGGGTGGATGGATAGTTCAACACCGATGCTGATCACATTGAGGTTGAATGACTCTTGAAGCTCCTTATAAGTGGTCACGAGTAATAACGCTAGTAATAGGTGTAATTAACATAAATGGGAATTTGGAGTTGTATTGAGTTTTCAAAATGAATTTTCCAAACCGATTTTGACACAAATGATTTTCTTCAAACATGAGAATGAGGAATGGTTTTGAAACCACTTCCACAGGTGCTAGTTGGACCTTCTCATGGTTAGGCACCGGTATCGGGTCAAACCCGGGGAGTAAGGCTAGTTGTGAGCCGGTGGGAGTGATGATTAGTTTTAAAACCATTACAACGGATGAGCAACGGTACTAAGTGACCGGTAGGATGTTTGTAGTGTGCGTTTTGTATTTTTCCAAGGGCCGTCGGATATGAGTAGTCCGGTCATGGAAGAGTACCCAATTTGGAGCCTGATGATCTCTAGATGTGCAAATGAATTTGATCAAGAACCAAAGAACCGTAGAGCCAGAGAGCGTAAGTGCCCAAAGTCATGACGGTCGTGAACCAGAAAGTGTAAGTGTTCAAACGTGACCAGTACCTGAGGGATCACTCGATATGGGAGAGGACTGTTGTGCCTTCTTTATCTGTAGATGGACACCATAGAGAGTTTGGAAACGGATATTTTTATTGCTATGCATGTAGTGACATGTTGTTTGGATGTGTGGTATACATCAAGTTAGGCTTTTGGATTTTGACAGGTTATAGAGAGATTATAACCTTAGCATTGAGTACTTAGGTGACTAATTATCTTAGATTCACCAACATTGAGGGCAAAGTTCTTAAGGGGGTAGATTGAAATACCTTGAACTTAATTAGGGTAATTAAAATACTCTAAACAACTATTTGAGGGCCTATTAGTGCCTAAAGAATTTTGGTAGAGAGAATAAATCCAAAAGAAATGAGAAAAACACTTAAAAAGCGAAAAACGCTAAAATATGTGTATATGACCATAGGAGGAATACAACCTCGAGAATGGTACTAGATGGACGTAAAAGGATTAATAATGCCTAATTAATATACAGGAACAATTTCTGAAGAAAACGGATCCATAAAATGAATTAAAAACGCTAATTAAGCTTTAGCGCGTGTTTTTGAAAAACCGAAAACGTGACTTTGAGTGGTCAAATGAACCTGTAAAAATTATGGTTCATCAAATAACTATAATAAACATTAATGGAAGCTTAAGAACCATTAAAATTAAAGAAACGAGAAAAATCCGGAAAATGGGCCCGGTTAGTGAATAATGCTAAAATCGGGTAAATTAACGAGCGTTTTTTGTAAAAGACGAAAAATGCTCCAGCTCACATGTATAAGTGGGGGCCAATTTTTAAGACTTAAATAAGCCTCTCACACACACTAGACTAGTTTACTAGTTAATAAGTTAAAAAGCAAAAAGGAGAAAAGTAAAAAGCAACCTTTCTCCTATCTCTCTCTTAATTTCTCTTTTCCCCCTCTTTCCTTCTTCTTCTTCCTTCCTCCAGCCATCTCCCCTTCCTCTCTTCTGGTTTGGATGATTTTGGAAGAGCAACAATGGCTTCTCCTCCTTCTTTGCCTTGCCCAAGCTTCATTAAAGCTCAAATCACAAAAATGAATACATATTCTTCATCCTCTCACCAAGCTTTATCATTCCCTCTTTTAAAAACTTCAAAATGATGAACTTCATATCCATTGGTTTTGGCCATTTGAAGAGAAAACCACATATTCTAGAAGCTTGGAGTCTCCTCTTTCTCCTAAGGTAAAATTTCAAGGAAAATCTCATCTTTTCCCTATTTTTGGTCTTGGCCAATTTTGCCCCATTCTCATGCCTTGTTCCTTCCTTGTTTGAGCTTATTTCCAAGCCTCCAATAGTGGTGGGAAGTCTTCCCTTCATTGTTGATCAAAAACCCCTTTCTAGGGTTCCAAGGTAAAATGACTAATCTTAGTGTCTTAAGCTTCTTAATTAATGAGTTTAGTGTTTTTAATTAAACTCATTTCCTTTACTTGATGAATGGGTTGGAGCTTGGCAATTATATTGCCCCAGTTGAACGAAATGAGAAGAAGAGGAGAGGATGAGAATTAAAAAGGAAATTTGATGAGCTTAAGGTTAGAAATCTACCTTAATGTACATTCTAGTTGTTTATAGAAATTGGGATGGGATAATAAATTGAATGAATCAAAAACTTGTGCTAGTAGTAATGGTTGGTTGATATTTGAAAGAACTTGTGAACTTCTGTTGATTTAAGGGCCTAAGTGCCATTGCATTTGAGTTTGTGAGCTATATTGATGATTTGGTGAATTTTGGTTGAGTGAGTGCTGGTAGGACCCTTCATGGGTGTGGATAGTTTAGGAATGATTTTTGGTGAGAATGGATGAGTTGGATGGTGTTAGGTTTATGGGAAACTATGGAAAAATTTTAGTAGAAAATGAGCATTTTAGGTGATTTGATGAATGGGAGAAGTTGGGTGCTTATAGTGTTGAGTAGAGTAGATTAATAACCTTGGAATGGTAGAGGGGGGAATGGATTAGAGAAGTACAAAAATCTATAGCAAAGATGAGTAGAGAAGTCTTGAAATTCCTAGAGAAGAGTAAAGGTGCATATGTTGAAGATAAGAGATGAACTGGGTATAGTTAATGCCAATGTCTAGGAATGAGTAGTTATGGTCAATAAGTGATTTGGTAAGGTTGGTAGAAGAGTGTAACTATCAAGAATAAGTTAGGAGTGCATTAGTGTGCAAAGTGCAAAATGTGGGAATTGATATTGGTGGATTTGAACAAGAATTGGGTAATGAATGTGACCAAGGATTTAAGGTGGTTTATGGAGTGTTTAAGTGTGTTTAAATATGCAGTAAACTTGTGGAAAGATTAGGGAAATATTGAGTGTGGATTAAGGGTTGATTTGAAGTGGAAAAATTAAGTATATAGCAGGTTTTAGCAGTGTCCGGGACTTGGTCCTTGGACAAAGTCCCGGACCACACCTGAAATAAGGCCGAGAAAACACCAACCTTGGTTCGAGACTTGGCCTAGGTACAAGGTCCCGGACCATGTGTTTTTTTTTTTTGCCGAAAGTTAGTTTCTTGACTGGTCTGGGACTTAAGGTAGGGACCAAGTCCCGGACGACCCCCGGAAATGCATTGTAAGTGTTTTAAAGTGTCCTAAAGGTGGAGGGATTAATTGGTATTGGTTTTAGATGATGTTTGGAGTTGTTTGGTGACATATAAATGTCCTAAGAAGCTTAAACAAGATTGAGAGGTGAATGAGAAAGTTGTGAGTAAGAACACATGAACAAACTAAGGAATAACGGGATAACGGGGTTATAAACGGGAGTATTAGTTTCACATACCGTAACACCTTAATGTTAATAGAAACATTTGAATGTTATCAGTGGAACAAGTGTGAACCAAGGAATGTGAGGTCACACGGTAAAGCTAACCCCGGTGAAAGGTATGATTTTCTCACTGAAATACCCCAAACCTTAATGCGTTAACTAATTATGTAATTATAATTTTCTAAGGCTAATTAAGTCCTTAAGATCATTGGTGAAGAAATGAAAACCAAAAAGAAAAAGAAAATGCGTAAAAGTCACAAAACGTGAAAACGCGATTTAATATTTTAGGAGGTATATAACCTTTATTAGGGTTATAACTATTATTTTATACCTTAATTACACATTAAGACAATGTGGGAAAATTCCGGGAAGAAAACGGATCAAATAATGCGTTAAAACGCTACCGGAGTCTTCAACGCGCCGTTTTTCGAGAAAACCGGAAAACGGACTTCTTTAAACAGTTTAAATGACCCCGTAAAAATAATAGTTGATTATGTAACTATAATTAAACATTAATGGGAGTTTAATAACCATTAAAATTAAAGGAATGAGAAAATTCCAGAAAGCGGTCCCCGTTAGTGAATAGTGCTAAACCGGGTAAATAAACAAGCGTTTTCTGTTAAAAGACGAAAAACGCTCCAGTATGTTTATATTAGTGGGCCGGTTTTATTTATGTAGACAGCCCACTCACATGTGACTAGTTAAATAATTAATTAAGTCAAGAGAGAGCCAAATAACAAAGGGCACAAATACCCCTCACTCTCTCTCTCCTTCCTTATTTTCTTTTCCCCTCTCTCTTCCTCTCTTTCCTCTCTTTCTCTCCCAGCCGGTCTCCCTCCTCCCTCTCTGCGATGGAATTCTCCAACCCAAGCCAACAATGGCTTCCACCATTCCTCTTCATCCCTAAGCTCCATTTGAGCTCCGAATCAAAAACAAATCACATATTCTTCTTCCTCTCATCTTCCTCTATCATCCTCTCTTTTCAAAATTCCAAAAGGATGAAGTTGACCTCCATGGGTTTCCCCATTTGAAGTGAAAATGTCACCAAAGAGAAGCTTGTAGTCTCCTCTTCCTTCTAAGGTAAAAATTTCCAAGAAAAACTCATTTTTCCTTCATCTCTTGGTGTAATCGATTTTTCACCATTTTGATACCTTGTTTTTCTTCTTGTTCTTGAGCTCCAAATTGACCCTTCAATGGTGGAGTATTTCCTTCTTGATTCAAGGGTGAGAATCCCTCTTAAAAACTTCAAAAAGGTAAACCCTAACTTTGTGTTCTAGCCCTTTTATTGAATTGAGATATTCCAAGGGTTTAGATAATTAATTAAGTGTGTTTGTGTGTTCTTGGATGTTGGGATGGAGTTTGGAAACTCCATACCCTCTGGACCGATTTTTGGAGAAGATGAGGAGCAAGAGGTGAATTTAAGAGACTTGTAAAATTAAGGTAAGAAAACTACCTTAAACCTTGTTATAAATTGTTTAAGTGTTTGGGATGGGTAAACAATTTAATGAAACCGAAATTGCGAGTTGAAATCTATGTTGAAATGTGTTTAGTTGGTGTTGGAGAGGTTTGTGAATTAATGTTGAATTGAGGGCCTTAAGAGCCAATTATTGTGAGTTTGTGATTGATAAATGTGGTTAGTGAGATTATGGAGATTTTTGGTGGTTATGTTGTTGTTGATGAGATTTGAGGTTTTGTAATGTGTGTTAGGACCCTTGAAAAGGGTGTGGCTAGATTAGGGATGAGAAGATGTATATTGATGAAATGGAGATGCAAAGTTTATGGGGAGGTTATGGCAAAATTTTAATGGAAAATGAGTGCTTGATGATGGATTGATGGATGAGAGAACTTAGGTATTGAATTGGGTTGTTTGATGTTGAATAGAGTGGAGTGTTGGACTTGTAATGGTGGATAAATAAGGGAGATAAGAGAGTGCAAAATCTGTAGCATGATGGTGAGGAAACACTTTTGGCATAGTGGTTATCATAATCATGAAACACCACTTAGAGGAACTAAAGAGAAAACATTATAAGTGTTAGGGATTTTGGTAAGAAACATTGTAAGTGTTTGTGGAGTTATAAATTGAGTTTTGTGGTTGTTGTATGAAGGGTAAATGTGCCAAATGATGTTAGAACACATTAGGAGGCTTGAGGAGAAGTTTGGAAAAAGATTGGACAATTTTGGGCAAATTCTGGTGGCGTCCGACCCAGGGGTCCGACCCACAGTTGGGTCGGACGGCCTCTGTTTGGTCACCCGTAAATGTTTCTGTAATGGTCCGACCCAAACGGTTGGGTCGGACATGGGTCGGACGGGAGAGAATTAAAGAACGGAGATGCTTCTGTAATGGTCCGACCCAGAAGGTTGGGTCGGACGGGAGAGGTTAAAAGACGGTAATGTTTCTGGAATGGTCCGACCCAGAAGGTTGGGTCGGACATGGGTCGGACATGATATAGGTTTTCAGACCCGAAGGTTACTGGAAGGGTCCGACCCAGTGGTGGGTCGGACGGTGGGTCGGACAGACCAAAACCTACAAAAAAAAACTGAAAAGAAAACGACAAATGTAGTTAACCCTAGGGGGCATAATGAAGGTAATCTAGGGTAAGTCTAGGCATTTAAAAACATGTCATGTAATCATGTAAAACACTTAGCAAGCTTAAAGTTAAGTGAATAAATTAACCGACATTATTAATCATGTCTAGGAGCTACGTTGGCGGGACTCGTACGCAGCAAGGACCAAGGTATGGTTTTCTTGCAACATGTGTCCTACCGGATTACACCGGCTTGTATGCCAATGTGTTTTTCTGTGTGTTTGCCACCTTGCAAGATAAAGCATGAAATGAGTTTACAGTAATTCATTATTGTGGCGTAATTAATTCCGATACCGCTTAACCTTAGTTATGTGTTAAATAATAGTTAACCGACTTTAGGTTCACATAAGAGATCGGTATTCGGAATAAACGTCCCAACCCAAGGGAACGTTCTAACTACGGCTATCCGTGCGTTAGTGTATGTTGTTATTATGAGTGATGTATGTGACTTGTTGGATATGTTGTTGTTGTTATTGGATACAGTTATTCATGTTTGTTAAAAAGGGATATTACTCCCCATATGTGTCTAACCGAGTTAGTAACACTATGTGATGTATGTATGTGGTAAGTTCCATAAGGGAACCTCTAACTAATAAGTATATGTTATGTATGGAGAGGAATCCGGTTGTTCCGGTCGCGCGTGTTGTTTGGGAGTTAATACATATATGAGAATTAACTCCCATCCTGTTATGTTAGGGTTGTTTTCCTTCATTGGATTTCGACCTCCCACTAGCTTAGCCAAAGCTTACCTACCGACCTCCACATCGGGCTAGGAGGGAAATTATGTATAATGTTGGTAGGGTGTCGATGCCTAAGTTCGCTTCGACTCCCTCTTTGTTATGTTACGGTTGTTCTTCCTCCTGGAATTACAACCACCCACAAGCTTAACCAAGGCTTACCTACCTCATCCCAATTGGAGTTAGGGGGAAACTATGTATGTTGTGATCGGTCCTATATGAGGCCGCCACTCAAGTAAAGGAAATGTATGTATGTTGTGCTCGGGCTTATATCACCCCGGCATTCCCTAAATAAAGTTATACCTCTCAGAGGAGAGAAATTAAGTTGAGTATGTTATAAAGTGAAGTGTACTGTTATTGAGTTGTGTGTTAATTTGTGTTGTGCCCTATTAATGATTGTTTGCTTATAAGCATGATATGTGTGTGAGTTTGTGCATGTTTGAAATAAATCAACCGCATGCTAAGACGACAAATAGTTGTGCGTGGCCCGGTAGCATGCGGGCTGCGGGATTACCATACCAGCAAAGGTGCTGACCCCCTTTGGGGGCTCCCATACTTTTCAGGTACAAGGAACTGGAAGCCGTTCGAGAGTAGGACGGGGTAGTTGATTGTATGTGGGTAGTCATGAAAATTGTGGATGTGTTTGTAGGTGTAGTAAGACCGAAATTGTATCGGCGTTAGTTGGAAATTACTCGGTACAGTTGTAATGTAAGTGTATAATGAATGTTGAACATGGAACGGGATTAATGTGTAGTTGCTCGAGTTTAGTCCATCAGACCGGTACGATGTATGTATGTTAGCCTTGTTAGTCACGTGGGTGGCTAACGGCGTGTAACACCAAGGAGTTAAGTTATGTTGTGAGTTATGATTTCGCGCTGCAAGTGTTGTTAAATGTGTTGTTTGTAGTTGGGGTGTTACAAAAAGTGGTATCAGAGCGAGGAGTATCGCTCTGATGACTGAAATACCGAGCTTAGGAAGTACCGAGTTAAGAGTTTAGTACTTTGGGTTAAGGGTCGAGTGATAGCGTGAGAAGTACGCTAGTTAGGGAACACCAGTGTGTACTGGATACCTACAGTATCCATCCTGCCCTCCACAAACCCTATTATATAACTTGGAAAGAACGCCAGAGAGATGAAAGTCTCTCTTACTCGGGAATACCCGATCTGGCTGTTATTGAATGTCCTTATAAGTTCGGGGAACCTGTCATACGGTCGAGCCCGAAAGGTGTGGATCCCGAAGACGGTCTCCATTTTAACAATATTAACCGCTCTTGTTAGCGAAAAGTGAAGAATCTTATGCACAAGAGAATGGAATTTCCAGCACCCTGGGTCGACATGCGGAGCAGTCGAGGACAACCAGCTTGCAACGCACCAAGCGTGCAACAGGCAAGGAGTGAGATAATGAAACCCGAGACGAGTGTCTACGGGACTACAGATGTTAACTAATACACCAACGGTATACCAACCGATTAAGGAGCCACAATATAGTACGAGGAGGATACGATACTAAGTAAAAAGGGGTCTCCCAAAATGGGAAACACCCTAGTTGATGAGTACCATGTGAAGATAGAGAGAAGTACCCAGGAGATTTATTGTTAAGACTGTAAGATCAAGTAAGGGCCAACAAGGCAACTGATGTCAGAGCGGGTGGAAGCGATACTGCAACTAGTGTGTATTGAACCGGTAACCAGATTGCATGGCGCACTTGCTGTGGCAAGTGCTGCTACAACAAGGTTGTACGGGAAATTTTAAAACAACTACCAGTACTTAGTAAAGTACCATGAAGTTAAGGGGTTATCATAACCGTGGAAAGGCTTAATAGCCTGACCTCAGTGCTTGGAAATACACCAGTCAGCAAGAAGCTAGACTTGGTTAAGGCAAGGAAACATTGTAAAACCACGAAAATTTTTCTTTCAACCTAATTTATTTTCAAAACCTTTTCAAAACCAAATTTCCTTTCAAACCCCTTATTTCTAACCTTCTTTTAAACCAAACCAGAAGACCTACACCGGCCTCAGCGCCATATGGTAGGTAAGTTTTACCCAGTTACTTTTAATTAACCGGATGGAAACCGGTAAACCCAAGGGTAACAACCCGAGGGAATGGACTGAGTTCATAATAATACAACAGTGGATACATTTCCCTTGATTAAGTTCGGGAAGCATGGAATGCATATTATCACAGGATAATATAAGAGGAGTGGACAACAGAATACTTCACCTAGGCGTGTGACGGACACTACGAGTATACCAACTGTAATGTGGGACGACCGCACTCCGATAGGAGCTTGTGGGCCTGACAAACCTTCTTATAGGTTAATCGGGTAAGTAGCAATGTATCAGTAGGGTACCCCACGTATGTATACGAGTAGAGTCTGGAACACGGGAAGTAGTCGACTCCATACTACGGTCCGAAGTAAAAGTCAAGCAAGAGTACGAGTTACCAAGAATGGTGGAAGTAAAGGAACCCAGTTAAGTCAACGAGACTAAGAGAATCAGTAAATTCATTTTAAGGAAATGTTTAAAGGTGAACAAGTGCGGAGCGCACTGGTTGGTAAGTGAAACATGGAATAGGTCATAAGGAACCTGAAGGACGGAACATAATAGCTGGAGTAAGTACCAACCTACATATGGTGAGGCAGATGCCTACTATGGGTACGTTAATGTGCAATGAACGGGATGACTCCCAAGATGATCACTAGAGATATCAATCTCACTGAAGGGAATATTCAACCCAGCAAGGAACGCAGGGCGAAGTAGTAAATTAAGCGTACCAATAGTGCAAGCCAGATGTAATGGCATGACCTAGTAACACCCAGGAACTATCCTTAAAAGGGTGTTTGGATAAACAATGGTTGAACAAGATACATGGTGGAAACGCAAGGGTTGAAACTAACACCCAGTTACACATAAGTCGTCAGGACGAAGTCTAACACCCTTGAAGGAGCATCCCATGAAAGGAACAACGACCTTGTCATGGAGCCCGATACAATCTATAAACCGTGTAATATGTACGAAGAAATAAATGTGTCAATGAGGCTTATAAGCCACAAGTGGAATGTGTTAAGGAAATGGACGGATGATAAGTATAAGTAAGAAGGGATAGAGCTGATAAGTAACGGATACGAACACTGATCAAAGTGTGGGGATACCTCTTGATATGGGAGACCACAACAGCGGTAGTTATGTGAACTAAGTTCAGGGATGTGTTAAGAGTTGACTATGTGGCTATTACCCAAGAATGATGTGAGTAGGAATGAATCGAAAAGAAGTATTTGTACCAGTTGTGGAGATCAGATGAGTAAAAAGTCAAATAGCAACCACCATAGGTGTGGAATGCTAAATGTGTAATGAACAACGCTCAAGGAGCATAAGGACTCGAAGAATAGAGTATTCAGCAATCAGCCGAGTGAGTGGCAAAACATAGTGTAATGGCGGAAGCTAATATAACAGCGGATGCAGTGTAAGTTAATGTTATACAATGAGTAACCGCATGGGCGCAGTAAGCGACCGTTGCAGAAGTAGTGTTAAATAATAATGTGGCAAATAAGACCAGTTACGGGTGAAACTCAATGGACATACAAGTACGTGATGATAGACAGACTGAGCAATAAGCCAGTGGTTGATACGATGTGATAAGGAAAAACAGTATAAATTCCTATTGCAATCGCATAAGAGAATTACTGTCAAGAGTTTACGCCTCTGCACTCTGTATGACTGAGTGTTTGGTATTGCGCTTGCGCGGTAATGATCAAGTGAGATAGCTAGGAAGTTTTGGCAAATGTTAAATGTGATAGAAGAACAAGACTCATGTGTGTGATAAAATAGATGCATAAGACAAGCACGGTCGTACCAATCAGAAGGTACTTGGCTGGCATAAGTGACTTCAGTAACACGATTATTAAATATCGGTATGGAATATACCTCAAGTGTTGGAAATAACCAGCAGAGTACTACACAATACGTGGTAGCTCAAACCCAACCGACAATAAGTCGGAAGTAGTCAAGTTAAACACTGTGAAATACATAGCAATACATACAGTAAATTATCATGAAGATGAATAGAAAGGTTGTAACTCACCGAGTTCGCTCATGGTAAGTGATACCACGCGTCGGCTGAGAAACCGTTAGTACCAAGATGAAGGTGATAATCGGGGATATACAATACAGTAAGAATAATGTATGGGGGCAAACTAAGCCCTAAAGTTATTAAGAGTTGCGCAGCAGAAACTGGTGAACCAGTGATGCAAATGTTGAATGCCAATAGTGAACAGGAGTGAATGGCAAATTAATGATGCCTAAAAGCCTCACAGGCCAGAATCGAAACCAGTTAAGAGTCAAAGTAAACTCTAGTGAGAATTCTTGGTTAGGGACTAAACCGCCAATATGGCTAAAATCCTCGAACCAGAACATGTTGTATGATAAACCGCGTGGAGGTAAAACACTTCACGACGGTAAAATGTCCAAAACCAATGATTAAGTGATTGATTACGTGGGCGTAATCCCTTTTAAGGGGGGTAGAGCGCAGAACCACTTAGTGTCTTTTACCGTACAAGTGTACGTGAACTATGATGTGCATAGCACAAAATGATTTGTTTGATGATTGGTGCGCGTGTTACATAAACATACGCATTTAGTCATGGTTTAATTATGGTAATTGCGCACTGAAGATGCGAATACCATTGTGACAAGGGTGTTATTTTGTTAAGAGATGTGTGAAAGTATAAGTATAAGGGGGTAAAGAAACTCCCGGGGAACTAAAACCCCGACTATATATTCATATAATACTAAATGTAAAACCGTGTATCGTATTTTGATAAAAGTATATATATATACAATGTTATGATTTATGAAGAGGTATGAAACCGACATAGAACCTAGTGAGAATAAGATTCCCTAGGTGACGGGATTAAGTTGAATTTGGATGATGATCGATAGACGGAGTTCTATCCCTTGGAGATGTGTGATTATGACTAGAAGGATTAAAAGATAGAAAATTGGAAATGAATGTGTTATCTATTGTTTGAAAATGAAGTGGGAGGTGAAACTTGATTATCATGAGATCAAGGGAAGCCGAACACAAATTGGGGCGGAAAGATAGTTCAACTCTGATGCTGATCACATTAGGGTTGGATGATTCTTGAAACTCCCTATAAGTGGTCACAAATAATCACATCAAGAATAAGATGCAGTTAGCAATAATTGGACTTGGAGTTGTATTGAGTTTTCAAAATAATTTTAAATTGGGTTTGAAATTTTTCAATTGGTATTTTCAAGACTTCAATAAATATTTTAAGATTCTTAAGTGGTATTTTCAAAGGAAGGACTACCTTTATGTGACCTCGTAGAGGATTTTCAACTTGTATCCTTCCAATAAAGGATTTCATGATACTTAACCTCATAGAGGGTATTTTCCTACTACTTGCTCACGAGCTGAGGACGTATGAGCCTTTGTCTTAGGACCGGTGACATGAGAAGTATATTTTAAAGGTGTATGCAATCGTTTTGATCTCCCAAGGGAATGGGGACCAGAGTGTCCATCGCGGCCGGTTCTGCGGGATCACAGTGTATATGTACTCTACATGGGTCTCGAACTCATGAAGAGATGGAAAAGGAATTTCTGGTTGATATACATGCTATGACATGTTGTGTGGTATGTGTAATAATTATTATTTTGGACCTTGAGTCCTAATGTGGTTAAGTTCCGAAAGTGTTATGTTATCAAGACCTACGAGTCTAAATGTTGTTATGTTACCCAGACCAAGAGTCTAAGGGTTGTTACGTATGTGCAAATGTTGTTAAGGTACCCGGACCAATAAGTCCGAGGATACTATGTAAGTATGTTATGTTATGTTATGTTATGTATGTATGGATGTGGATGTGTTACCCGGACCGTTAAGTCCGAGGATGTGATATAGAGTATGTTGGAGTATGGAAGTTTTGTTATACAAGTAATCCCTGTGTTCTAATTCAAGGGATGCTAGGGAAGTGTGAACTTCGAGGACGAAGTTCTTTTAAGGGGGGTAGATTGAAATACCCCAAACCTTAATGCGTTAACTAATTATGTAATTATAATTTTCTAAGGCTAATTAAGTCCTTAAGATCATTGGTGAAGAAATGAAAACCAAAAAGAAAAAGAAAATGCGTAAAAGTCACAAAATGTGAAAACGCGTATTTAATTATTTTAGGAGGTACATAACCTTTATTAGGGTTATAAATATATTTATACCTTAATTACACATTAAGAACATGTGGGAAAAATTCCGGAAGAAAACGGATTCAAATAATGCGTTAAAACGCTAACGGAGTCTTAAAGCGCGTTTTCGAGAAAACCCGAAAACGTGACTTTAAACAGTTTAAATGACCCCGTAAAAATAATAGTTGATTATGTAACTATAATTAAACATTAATGGGAGTTTAATAACCATTAAAATTAAAGGAATGAGAAAATTCCGGAAAGCGGTCCCGTTAGTGAATAGTGCTAAACCGGGTAAATAAACAAGCGTTTTCTGTTAAAAGACGAAAAACGCTCCAGTATGTTTATATTAGTGGGCCGGTTATTATATGTAGACAGCCCACTCACATGTGACTAGTTAACTAATTAATTAAGTCAAGAGAGAGCCAAATAACAAAGGGCACAAATACCCCTCACTCTCTCTCCTTCCTTATTTTCTTTTTCCCTCTCTCTCTTCCTCTCTTTCCTCTCTTTCTCTCCCAGCCGGTCTCCCTCTCCCTCTCTGCGATGGAATTCTCCAACCCAAGCCAACAATGGCTTCCACCATTCCTCTTCATCCCTAAGCTCCATTTGAGCTCCGAATCAAAAACAAATCACATATTCTTCCTCTCATCTTCCTCTATCATCCTCTCTTTTCAAAATTCCAAAAGGATGAAGTTTACCTCCATGGGTTTTCCCCATTTGAAGTGAAAATGGCACCAAAGAGAAGCTTGTAGTCTCCTCTTCCTTCTAAGGTAAAAATTTCCAAGAAAAACTCATTTTTCCTTCATCTCTTGGTGTAATCGATTTTTCACCATTTTGATACCTTGTTTTTCTCTTGTTCTTGAGCTCCAAATTGACCCTTCAATGGTGGAGTAATTTCCTTCTTGATTCAAGGGTGAGAATCCCTCTTAAAAACTTCAAAAAGGTAAACCCTAACTTTGTGTTCTAGCCCTTTTATTGAATTGAGATATTCCAAGGGTTTAGATAATTAATTAAGTGTGTTTGTGTGTTCTTGGATGTTGGGATGGAGTTTGGAAACTCCATACCCTCTGGACCGATTTTTGAAGAAGATGAGGAGCAAGAGGTGAATTTAAGAGACTTGTAAAATTAAGGTAAGAAAACTACCTTAAACCTTGTTATAAATTGTTTAAGTGTTTGGGATGGGTAAACAATTTAATGAAACCGAAATTGCGAGTTGAAATCTATGTTGAAATGTGTTTAGTTGGTGTTGGAGAGGTTTGTGAATTAATGTTGAATTGAGGGCCTTAAGAGCCAATTATTGTGAGTTTGTGATTGATAAATGTGGTTAGTGAGATTATGGAGATTTTTGGTGGTTATGTTGTTGTTGATGGATTTGAGGTTTTGTAATGTGTTGTTAGGACCCTTGAAAGGGTGTGGCTAGATTAGGGATGAGAAGATGTATATTGATGAAATGGAGATGCAAAGTTTATGGGGAGGTTATGGCAAAATTTTAATGGAAAATGAGTGCTTGATGATGGATTGATGGATGAGAGAACTTAGGTATTGAATTGGGTTGTTTGATGTTGAATAGAGTGGAGTGTTGGACTTGTAATGGTGGATAAATAAGGGAGATAAGAGAGTGCAAAATCTGTAGCATGATGGTGAGGAAACACTTTTGGCATAGTGGTTATCATAATCATGAAAACACCACTTAGAGGAACTAAAGAGAAAACATTATAAGTGTTAGGGATTTTGGTAAGAAACATTGTAAGTGTTTGTGGAGTTATAAATTGAGTTTTGTGGTTGTTGTATGAAGGGTAAATGTGCCAAATGATGTTAGAACACATTAGGAGGCTTGCGGAGAAGTTTGGAAAAAGATTGGACAATTTTGGGCAAATTCTGGTGGCGTCCGACCCAGGGGTCCGACCCACAGTTGGGTCGGACGGCCTCTGTTTGGTCACCCGTAAATGTTTCTGTAATGGTCCGACCCAAACGGTTGGGTCGGACATGGGTCGGACGGGAGAGAATTAAAGAACGGAGATGCTTCTGTAATGGTCCGACCCAGAAGGTTGGGTCGGACATGGGTCGGACGGGAGAGGTTCAAAGACGGTAATGTTTCTGGAATGGTCCGACCCAGAAGGTTGGGTCGGACATGATATAGGTTTTCAGACCCGAAGGTTACTGGAAGGGTCCGACCCAGTGGTGGGTCGGACGGTGGGTCGGACAGACCAAAAACCTACAAAAAAAAACTGAAAAGAAAACGACAAATGTAGTTAACCCTAGGGGGTATAATGAAGGTAATCTAGGGTAAGTCTAGGCATTTAAAACATGTCATGTAATCATGTAAAACACTTAGCAAGCTTGAAGTTAAGTGAATAAATTAACCGACATTATTAATCATGTCTAGGAGCTACATTGGCGGGACTCGTACGCAGCAAGGACCAAGGTATGGTTTTCTTGCAACCTGTGTCCTACCGGATTACACCGGCTTGTATGCCAATGTGTTTTTCTGTGTGTTTGCCACCTTGCAAGATAAAGCATGAAATGAGTTTACAGTAATTCATTATTGTGGCGTAATTAATTCCGATACCGCTTAACCTTAGTTATGTGTTAAATAATAGTTAACCGACTTTAGGTTCACATAAGAGATCGGTATTCGGAATAAACGTCCCAACCCAAGGGAACGTTCTAACTACGGCTATCCGTGCGTTAGTGTATGTTGTTATTATGAGTGATGTATGTGACTTGTTGGATATGTTGTTGTTGTTATTGGATACAGTTATTCATGTTTGTTAAAAAGGGATATTACTCCCCATATGTGTCTAACCGAGTTAGTAACACTATGTGATGTATGTATGTGGTAAGTTCCATAAGGAAACCTCTAACTAATAAGTATATGTTATGTATGGAGAGGAATCCGGTTGTTCCGGTCGCGCGTGTTGTTTGGGAGTTAATACATATATGAGAATTAACTCCCATCCTGTTATGTTAGGGTTGTTTTCCTTCATTGGATTTCGACCTCCCACTAGCTTAGCCAAAGCTTACCTACCCGACCTCCACATCGGGCTAGGAGGGAAATTATGTATAATGTTGGTAGGGTGTCGATGCCTAAGTTCGCTTCGACTCCCTCTTTGTTATGTTACGGTTGTTCTTCCTCCTGGAATTACAACCACCCACAAGCTTAACCAAGGCTTACCTACCTCATCCCTATTGGAGTTAGGGGGAAACTATGTATGTTGTGATCGGTCCTATATGAGGCCGCCACTCAAGTAAAGGAAATGTATGTATGTTGTGCTCGGGCTTATATCACCCCGGCATTCCCTAAATAAAGTTATAACCTCTCAGAGGAGAGAAATTAAGTTGAGTATGTTATAAAGTGAAGTGTAATGTTATTGAGTGTGTGTGTGTGTTAATTTGTGTTTGTGCCCTATTAATGATTGTTTGCTTATAAGCATGATATGTGTGTGAGTTTGTGCATGTTTGAAATAAATCAACCGCATGCTAAGACGACAAATAGTTGTGCGTGGCCCGGTAGCATGCGGGCTGCGGGATTACCATACCAGCAAAGGTGCTGACCCCCTTTGGGGGCTCCCATACTTTTCAGGTACAAGGAACTGGAAGCCGTTCGAGAGTAGGACGGGGTAGTTGATTGTATGTGGGTAGTCATGAAAATTGTGGATGTGTTGTAGGTGTAGTAAGACCGAAATTGTATCGGCGTTAGTTGGAAATTACTCGGTACAGTTGTAATGTAAGTGTATAATGAATGTTGAACATGGAACGGGATTAATGTGTAGTTGCTCGGAGTTTAGTCCATCAGACCGGTACGATGTATGTATGTTAGCCGTGTTTGTCACGTGGGTGGCTAACGGCGTGTAACACCATGGAGTTAAGTTATGTTGTGAGTTATGATTTCCGCTGCAAGTGTTGTTAAATGTGTTGTTTGTAGTTGGGGTGTTACACTCACGCCCCATATGCTAATGGTGTTACTCTGATTTGTGTGCTTGTGTGCTATGTAATCACTTAAACAAGATAAATGAATGAATCGGATTGTTTGCACTTACTTGTGCTTGTAATGTATTGTTTCTTATTGGTATATATTTCTGAGTTTGAAGTTTGTATAATTCATGAAATATGTGATTGTGGATGAATTGCTTGAATGTTGACGGTGTACTTTAGTTCGACTCATAGTTGAGTCTTGTTTGATTAGAGGCTCGAAGAAAGAGTCAAGTTGTGAAATAATGAAAACGTGGTATCATATTAAAACTACCGAACCAAGAAACGATAACACAAACCTATGAACTCATTAGAATGTGAGAGAGTGTTCGGGACTAGTAAACTCCCGTTAATGGTTAGAGAACCGAAATGAATAATCCACGAAGCAATTATTAGTGGAAGTATATAATGAACCTCTTTTTAGAGGATTGTTGATAATTCAAAGACACGAACTTTGAGAGAAGTAAAAAATGGTAAGGGATCACCATACCCCTTACAAAGATAGTCGACCCACAATGAGAGGATCCGACTAATATAAACAATGTTCTGAACATGAGAGTATTCGATAAGTTGGGTAAAACCTTAAATCTGAGAATACTAGACATTGAGAATTCCCTAAGCTAATGGAGGATATCGAGAGAGATACTTCTAGGCTAATCTACGAGATTGTGAAATGACTCCGAGAGAGGAGTATTGGGAATTTGAGTAGTCCGGTAGATAACCAGATATTTAAGAATTTGAGGAGCTAAGTGTATAGCCCCGTTTGTATTTGTAAACCAGGTGGTGAGTCTTGTGTATGACTCTGCCTGGAGGTCATGGGTAATGACTTAAAATATACCTTTGAGTATTTGATTTGAAAACTTGATTGAGGTTAGAGAATTGAGTATTGAGTTGAGACTTGAGAGAGATTTGAGGTATTGAGTTTGGGTAGAGAATTGAGTTTGTGTATTGTAGAACTTGAATAGTATTTGAGAGTAAGAGACTTGAGTAAGAGTAACCCAAGAGAAAGGGGTAGATAATGAATAAGGAACCAAGGCATTATGTGGTAGGAACCCTCAAGGCTTAAGAGTAAACATGTTATGACTAACAAACTTGTGTGTTGGTTATTCTTGTATTCCTTGTTTGAATACTTCGTATGTGAGCATGTTGATTGAATTAAAATGAACCACATGTTCTCGACCAAAGTAGTCGGCGTACCCCCGTTAGCACGCGGGGTATGCGAATTTCATATGTAGCAATTTGTTGAGCCCCTAGCGGCACCGTTTTTATTTTACAGGTACTGAAGCCTATTACCGTTCGAGTGTAGGACGGGGATGGCTGTATGAGTATGGGTAGTTGATTAGGGAATATTAATTTGTATTGTAAAGGTTGTACTGTAAGACCGACTTATATCGGCATGTTTGAGGTTTGTTGAAATACCCCGAACTTAATTAGGGTGATAAAATTACTCTAATATGATATTGAGGGCCTATTAGTTCCTAAAGAATTTTGGTAAAGGAAATAAATCCAAAAGAAAAGAGAAAAATGCCTAAAACACGAAAAACGCTAAATTGAGCGTTATGGACCGTAGGAGGAATACGACCTCGAAAAGGGTCTTAGATGATTTACAAGGCTTAATAATTCCTAAATAACATATAGGAACAATTCACGAAGAAAACGGATCCAAATAATGTATTAAAGCGCTAATAAAGCTTTAGGGCATGTTTTTCGAGAAAACCTGAAAATGTGACTTTGAGAGGTCAAATGAACCCATAAAAATTATAGTTCATCAAATAACTATAATTAAACATTAATGGAAGCTTAAGAACCATTAAAAAATAAAGAAACGAGAAAATTCCGGAAAACGGGCCCGGTTAGTGAATAGTGCTAAAACTGGGTAAATTAACGAGCACTTTCTGTAAAAGACGAAAAATGCTCCAGCTGGCATATATAAGGGGGCCGGTTTTTAGATAGTAAAACTGCCTCCCTCGCACACTAAGCTAGAAAGAAAGAAAGAAAAGAAAAGTGAAGGAAAAGAAAAGTACAAAAGTAAAACACTCTCTCTCTCTCCTCCTTTATTTTCTTTTCCCTCCTCTCTTTCTTCCCTTCCCCTTCCTCACTACTGGTTTGGACGTTTTTGAAGGGCTTCCATGGCTACTATATATTCAACCTCATGCCCAAGCTTCATTAAAGCTCAAAAAACACAAATAACCACATATTCTTCTTCCTCTCATCATTCTCTATCTTCGTCTCTTTTCAAAATCCCAAAAGGATGAACTTCATCTCCATGGGTTTAGCCCATTTGAAGAGTAAACGGCACCAACTTGAAGCTTGGAGTCTCCCCATTCTTCTAAGGTAAAAAGATTCATCAAAAATCTCATTTTCCCATCTTCTTAGTGTGGCCGATTTTGCCCTCTCTTATACCTTGTTTTCTTCTTGTTTTGGAGTTGTGTTTTGAACCCTCCAATGGTGGTGGAAACCCCCCTCCCCTCTTGATTCAAGGGGTAAAACCCCTCTTAAAAAATTCACAAGGTAAACCCTAACTTATGTGTTCTAAACCTTGCATTGAATTTGTGTTATTCTAAGGGGTAGAAGTTTAATTATAGCCTTTTGTGTTCTTGAATGTCGAGAAAGGAGTTTGGCAACTCCATTGCCCATTTGACCGAATTTGAGGAGAGGAAGAGGAAGAGGAGACTTGAAATAAGAACTTGGAAGATTAAGGTAAGAAACCTACCTTAAACCTTGTTTTGATTGTTTTAGAATTTGGGATGGGCTAAATTAAAATTATAACCCAAGTATGTGAGGGAATGTGTTTGTTGGTGAGGAGAGGAAATTATGAATTGGTGTTGGAATTAAAGGCCTAGGTGCCAAGCTTTGAGTTATGGTATTATGTTGTGGTTTGTTGAGATTTTGGGAGTTATACTGTTGTTTGATGAGTTTTGGGATTGATATTGTGTGCTGGTAGGACCCATTATGGGTGTGGTTAGATTAGGAATGAAAAGGATGAGAATTGGTGAAATTGGATATGTTAGGTTTATGGGAGGTTATGGCAAAAATTTGTGTGGAAATTGGGTGTTTTTAGTTAACTTGGTGAATGGAAGAACCTAGGCATTTGTAGTGTTGAGTGAAGTGGGTTAATAGTCTTGAAATGGTGAATGGAGAATGGGTTTGAAAGATGTAAAAATCTGTAGCAAATAGCATATAAGGACATGTAGAAATTCTAGAAATGAGTTGGTGTTTATAGTCATGGAAATAGATGATGAACTTGGGTATAGATGAGGCATTTGTCTAGGAATAGATTGGAATGGTCAAATGGAGTTAGAACAAGATGCAAAGTGACAAGAGAAGTTAGGAAATACACAAGGGTGCAAGATGCAAAAATAAGAATGGAAATTTGTAGAATTTGAGCAAGAAGTTGGGTAAGGATTAAACCAAGGATTTGGAGTGGTTTGGAGCATGTTTTGAGGTGTTTAATTATGTAGGAAACTGTGGGAAGTTTATGGAATGATTAGGGGTGGATTAAGGTTGATTTGGGGTTGAAAAATCAACTAAGTAACAGTTTTTAGCAGGGTTCGGGACCTAGGTTAGGAACCAAGTCCCGGAACCTAGGTCCCGGACCGCATCAAAAAAAAGGCCGAGAGTGAAAACAAACATTGGTCCGGGACCTAGGTCCAGGACCAAGTCCCGGACCACTAGTAAAATCAGCCGAGAGTCATTTTCTTATTGGTCAGGGACTTTGGGTCCGGACCAAGTCCCGGACCACCCGCAAAATTCAACTGAGAGTGTTTTTAAGTGGCTAAAACATGGGGGACTGAATGGTATTGGTTTTAGATGATGTTTAGGAGTTTTTTGGTGACCTTTAAAGGTCCTAAGGAGTATAAACATGTGCTAGAAGTGAGTGAGAAGTAAGAGCTTAAATTGACAAGAGTAAAACCGAGATAACGGGATAACGAGGTAAGTACGGGAGTAGCAATTATTTACGTACCGTAACGCCTTAGTATTAATAGAACCATTTGACATGTAATCAGTGGTTCAAGAGTAAGACTCGAGGAACAAGTGTGAACCGAGGAACATGAGAACACCTGGTAAAGTTAACCCCGGTGAAAGGTATGATTTTCTCATGCCCCGTATGCTAAAAGAGCTACTCTGATTTGTGTGCTTGTTTGATTGTGTGATCACCTAAACAAGATAAAAGCACGAATCAGATTGTTTTCCTTCCATGTGCTTGCTTTGTATTGTTGCTTGTTGAATTGTGTCTTGAATTTGAAGTTTGTATAATTCATGAAATGTGTGATTGTGGATGAATTGCTTGAGTGTGATTGAGCACTGTAATGCGACTCATAGTTGAGTCTGTCGTGTAGTGACTCGTAGAAGAGAGTCAAGTGTGAATTAACAATAATGTGGAACACACTAAGACTATCGAACCAATAAACGATAACGCAAACCTATGAACTCACTAGAATGTGAGAGAATTGTACGGGATTAGTAAACTCCCGATAACGGTTAGAGAACCGAATTGACTTAATCCATAAAACAATTAATAGTGGAAGTGTATAAGTAACCTCTATATAGAGGATTGATAATTGTTCAAACATGAGCCTTGAGAAAAGTAAAGTATGTTAAGGGATCACCAAACCCCTTAGAAAGATTGTCGAACCCTAATGAGAGGATCCGACTAATATAAACAATGTCCCGAACATGAGAGTATTCGATAAGTTGGGTAGAACCTTAAATATGAGAATACTAGACATTGAGAAATTCCCTAAGCTATCAGATGTTATCGAGAGAGATACCTCTAAGCTAATCCTTGAGATTTGTGAAATGACTCCGAGAGAGGAGTTTTGGGAATTTGAGTAGTCCGGTAGAGAACCGGACATTTGAATTTGAGGAGCTAATTGTATAGCTCCTTTGTATTTGTAAGCCCGGTAGTGGGTTGTGTATGACCCTGCCCGGAGGTCGTGGGCAAAGACTTAAAAGATGCCTTTGAGCATTGAGTATTGGTGTGAGAATTGATTTGAGAATGGAGTATTAAGTATCAAGTTGAGACTTGAGTAATTGAGTATGAGTGGAGAATTGAGTTGAGTATTGTAAAACTTGTTTGAGTTTGTGAGTAAGAGAATTTGAGTAAGTACAACCAAGAGAGTGGGTAAGACAATGAAAAACAGATTGAGGCATAGTGAGGTAGAACCCTCAAGCCTAAGTATAGAATACATATTAAACTAACCTCCTGATGTGTGTGCTAGTGTTTGTGTTCGATGTTGAACCTTAAATGTGTCAATATACATATATAATGTATTGTTACCTTGCATGCTGTAACACCCAACCCGAAACTCCACAACCTGTACGATGATAGCTCCCAAAGATAACTGGAAAATGTAGCGGAAATATATACATAACATCGGGTGGTGCTACAACGCCGTTAGTCACCCATGTGACTAACACGGCTAACTCCAATACAACTTACAAATGCTACGGTCCGAGCGCTGAATACAAACCGCTTAAAATTATAAAACCAATAATAAAGTACAGTACTGTAAATTGATGCTGGTAATATTAATCTTTGTCTTAATTCTACCCCACCTACACTCGGTCAGGTAATCTCTTCTTTCTTCAGGTACCTGAAAAATGGGGTGCCCCAAAGGGGCTCAACAAACAACGCTGGTATGGAAAACGTGTTGCAGCCCATCGGCTACTGGGCCACACCAACTACTTTGTCGAATACATGCAGTTCATTTTTATGAAGCTGTAAACAAGCATAACATGATAATAACAAGTAACCATACAAGGACAACAATGTCGCATAGAACAAGACTTCAGAAGGTCAAGTTAGATGTCTGTAATTGTTTACGAGTAGTCAGATCCTCACAATGGGACTAACATGTATATAAGAGTACCTCACAGTAGTGGAGGTATAGTGACCTCGTTAAACTCCATCTTCACAGAGTAAATTGGTCGGGTATGATAAACCCTTAGACGAGATGGGACTCTCGTACAAGTAGGTGGGTAATGAGTCCCTCTAAAGATAACGTAGTTAACTCCTGTACTTAAAAGAGGTGGGAATCGATCCCTCAAGAGGAATAAAGTCTTCCTCCCAATTTGAACTGTTCCGGTACGCAGCCGGTGAGTGACATAGTGCACCCAAAACTCCCGTCGCGACGTAAATTGAATAGGAGACAACCTGTGACAGGTACAGCTCCTGTAGCATGCATGGCCAGATCCAACTGGGCTCCTCGTTCTCGTAGTATAGAATTGTTAGGTGTCACACAAGGACGTTAAACAAGAACACAATGTGTATTGTCAGTTATCACGTTTAGGACAACGACGTTTGTTATAAAGTGAAGTTAGTGAGAAACTTGAGTACAAGTTCTCGGTATAATAAACGCAGGTATTTAATCCACTGGTAGTGTAGTGTTGTATGCGTGAGACATACACGTTATAGTTAGTATCATTCACGCGCATAACACAACAGTGCACAAGAGTAATACAACATTTTACATGCAATTATCTTGGTCGTTATTTCAAACAACAGATAGCACACAAGCCGGTGTAATCCGGTAGCAAACAGGTTGCAAGAATCCCATACCGTTCATCGTAGACTGTACTCGTTTAGTTCCCGGTCAACGTCTGGTCAAACAATGTCCTAGAATAGGATTAACTGAGAGTGTTAATTTAAGTTACTCTCATATAGTAATTTTATTGTATCATGAAATGTCCTCATATTCGTTATTTCATGTGAGGTTTTATTTTAACACTTAAATAATTTCTTTTACCTTATTTATGTTTAAGGTATTTATATATTCTCAAATCATGTATTCTTAATTTATAAAACTTATATGGTGTGGTAATTTCCTTTAATTACCTTATGATTTAATGTATAATTTATTTGTTATCTCTTTTAGATTTATTTTAAAATCCTTTGATGAAATAACTACATTTTCATGTAACCATTATGTTATATATTTTCCAATTGTCTTAAATGACATAACAACTTCATAATTTCCCCAATATATTTATATGTCACACATGGATAATATTCTTATAATTTTTTGTTATTCTCCACTTAACCATAAATAATATTTATTGGTTACAATTAAATTCCTTATAACTATATAACCATAGTTCTAATTCCATATTTCCTTATATTCATTTTCTTTTTTATTTACTTGAAAATCTTAAATATATATATATATATATTTCATACACATGTATTATTTATGATACTTATATATAATTGTCTAAAGGACATAACCTCTTAATAAATTCTCAAATTATATTTATATGTCACGCATGGACATATTTTCCCCATATCCTTTATTAATTACAAACTAATCCCAAATAATATTATTTCTTTTTCAAGTAAATTACTTGCACTTGTATTTCATATAGTTTTAATTTCATAAATCCTTAGATCATAATTTCCTTTTCTATTTTTCCTAAATATCCATATAGGACCTACAAATATTTTAATCCCATAAATACAACATACTTTTCGGTTATTATATTATAACCACATTAATTTCTTAAACCTTACATTATACTCTAAAATACATTATAATACATAGTTTTATTTTCTTAATTAATTAATTCACTAAACCACCTCTAAAATTCGGTATTTATTATTAGAACACCTTAACTTTTATAATTTACCAAATCAAACCTTAACCTTTCGGTTTTGACAAATAACTTTCTATAATTACATTTTAACCCCAAAAGCTTTATATAAATTATATATTCACTTATAAACCATAGTTTTAATATTTAATTTCCTTAATAACCAAGTGGACACTTATACTTCCACAAATTATGATTTTGCCCCATATAAAATTCGGTTTCTTATTTAAACTCTTATAAATTACATAATCACCCCAAAACTTTTATAAACTCAATATTTCATGTCATAAATCATTTTAACCCAAAGTTTTCGGTCAACACTTTGACCAAAGTTCAATTTCATACTTAATACATTAATATACCCATAAACTCATGTGATTCTCGGTTTTACACCAAACTTTCCAAAAATTACAAAATAGCCCCAAAACTTTATAAATTGTTATTTTAACTACTAACCACATATTTAATTCCACCAAAATTCATAATATTAATTCTCACACCATATTATATTATAATTATGCCAAGGACACACTTAGTTCTCGGTAATCACCTAATTTACCCCAAACTTCCTAAAAATTATATTTTTACCACATAACTTATTAAACTAGTCATTTAAACACTAGTAATTATTTTTAACTTACCCAAAATTCATAGTATGTATTTATATACATATTTAGCTCATTAAAATCTATTCTTCACCATTTGAATTCGGCCATGATAATATATCACCATATAATTTTAAAACTTGATTTATAACTTATAGTAATTATACATAAATACATATGAGTCATATAACTCATGTAAAAATTGTTGTAATGTCTTAGGTATATTTTTTATCTCAAAATGGAGCATATTTCTCCTAGAGAATTCGGTATGCATTATTATCTATCATAAGTAATTTTTGTAAAAAAAATGTGTCTTAAGGTAGTAAGCTTACTATGTATGTTATAAATTATATTTTTGGTATGTATTACCATTTGGTTTCGGTTTTTAAATACCTAAGAAGGTGTACATAATTTTTGTACAATTTTTAAAAGCTTAAACAAGCTTAGAATAATAAAGATTTGCTTTGTAAACTTACTCTTAATAAAGGATGATTAATGAAATACCCCAAACTTAGATATGGTGTTTAAATGATAAACTAAGATATAAGAAGGCTAAATAATGCCTTAGAAACATTAAGAAACATTTCTAATCAAAGAAAATATAAGGAAACACCAAAAGAGCAGTTTAAGCAAAAACGTGCTCTAAGCTTGGAGAGACATGGGAGAGTACCCAAATATTGTTCTAAGACCTTAGTAATATCCTAATGGTCATTTTAAGTCAATTACCAAAGAAAACCAAGCTTGAAAACAAGTTAGAAACAAAATGTGCTTTAAGGAGTCTTAAAGCACGTTTTTGAAAAATTGTCTTGTAAATGAGTTTTGAATGGCTAAATGTCCATCATTACTCTTTAATTAATATGTGTACTATATAGTATCACATTTGGAGGTCTATATCAATGGGAAATCAAAAATTTCACAACAATGTGCCTTGTTTTTGATGAATAGTGAATTTATTAAGCTAGTTTATAACATAAGTCTATATAAGTGAGACATTTGGTCAACAAAGACTAAACTACCCTCATTACTAAAAGGGGCCGGTTTCTTAGGAGGTGAGTCACCACCTTCATGACTCATTAAGTAATTAAGAAAGCAAATAAGTCTTTTAAAGCCTAAAGTACTATTCACCTTTTTACATATATCTCACCTTAGTGATTCTCTCTCCTAACTTCCTCATTCTTCCTTGTTCACACGGTTTTCTTGCTCTCTTTCTCTTCTCCATTAACGTGAAGCTCCTCTCCATGCTAGCTCCACCTTCTCTTGCACACATCTTGCTCATTTTAGCTCCAAATCCAAAACAAAATACATATTCTTCTTAGTTAGCTCAAGCTCCTCCTTTCTATCTTTTCAAAACTTCAAGAGCTTCATTTTGGTGCCAAGTCAAACCACCATTAGAGGAGGAAATTCAAGTTTGGAGACTCCATTGGCATCCATTCTCTTAAGGTAAAGAAAGTGTAAGAAAATCTAGGTTTCCACCATTTTCTTCACTTGACCGAAAATATATACTCATGGGACTCCATGTTTATGCCTTGTTCTAGCTGTTTTTACTCTTCAAAGGAGAGAGGAGGTCCTTCTTGCTTCACATCCAAGGTTGTCTTGAGAAACCAAGGTAAAACAATCACATTAATACCTTAAAACATATTTGTAAACCTAGGGTTTGTTCCTTAGGGTTAATGTGTTATCTAGTACTCATTGGAGTCATTGGATATTGGTTAGAACATTGGCAAGGAGAATCACATTGTGACCGAGATTGAACAAAGAAAAACATAAGGAGAAAAGCTTTTAAGCTTGTGAGAAAACAAGGTAAATTACTTACCTTAAGGTGTCTTGTTGTTGAGGAGGAATGAGATGTGAGTATATGATGAGTTTAGTGTAGAGTTTATATTGGGAAGGTTCTATAAAACCTAGGAAAAACAATGACTATTCTTGTGAACTTGTGACTAAGGAGCAAATGAGAAAAGAGATAGTTTAAGAATATAAAGGTGAAGTACAAGAAGCATTTTATTTCAATGGGAGCCTTGTTGAGTGTATTCGCAGGTTGAAGGCATATATATGTGGAAATTCAGTGGTTAAGATTATTGTTATTTAAGGGCCTAAGTGCCAAGCATTTTAAGCTTAAGCACTATATGATGATGTGGTGAAGTTTTAGTGTAAATTGGGTGTTAAGGTGTTGTGATGAGAATTTGTGTGGTATTGGTTGTTTGATGAAGAAAAAACATGTGTTAGGAAGTACTATATACTAGAGAACCTATGGCAAAATTTAAAGGAGAGTTTAAGTGTTTAAGATATTCTAAGGGGATTTAATGACTAAGAAAGTACTAGGAGAGTTCTATGGGTTGTCTTGATGAAAAAGGGTGAAGTTAAGATGTTTTAATGACTTATGATGACTTAGGTATCACCATGGAATATTAGAAATCAAAAGAATGTATTTGAGTATTTAGGACTTAGGCAAATGTTGGTGCACAACTAGGAAGGAAATAATGTGATGGTGATGGAAGATTAAACTTGTTAAGGAACTTTAAGTGAATGCTAAAAGAGTTTAGATAGTGAGAGATGCTTGGGAGATGATGTAATAGTGGTGAAGAAAACATTTGGCATAGTGGTTACACTAGGTATGAACCACCACCTAGAAACCTAGAGGAAAAACATTACTAGTGTTGGCATTATTACAAGGAAATGCATAATGACTAAGATGGATTTTGGTGGATGATTTAAGGTATTTTAAGGAGGGCTTAAGGTGTATTTGAGGTGCCCAAATGAGGTTATAACATATTAGGATATATGAGGAGAAGTTTGGAGTTGAAAAGAAATTTAGAAACAAGTTTTTAGAGCCGACCGGCCTTAGGACCGGACTTGCAAGGTCGGTCGGGCTCTGTTACACTACCGGAAAATGTTTCTGGAATCGACCGGACTTGGGGGACCGGACTTGCAAGTCCGGTCGGGCTTGTTTTGTGAGAGGGAAAATGTTCTTGGAATGGACCGGACATGGGACCGGACTTGTCAAGTCCGGTCGGCATGAATTTAGTACGGATTATAAGTCTCTGGAATCGACCGGACATAGGACCTGACATGTAAGTCCGGTCGGAGTGAATTTTCCAACGGTAAAAGGTACTGGAATGGACCGGACTTGGCAAGTCCGGTCGGTAAGTCCGGTCGAGCCTAAAAATAAATAAAAAAAAAGAAATTTCAATTTCTAAAAATGGTAATGGGTAATGAGGTATGCCCTTGGTAGGGTAGTAACGATTGGGACCCTAAGGACTTAAGGAATTAAGTTAAGATTAAGTATAAGTTTTAATGTTTAAAGTAAAGTTTGTAAGACTAAGTGATAAAGACTTGAGAGGTTATTGAATGGAAGTCCTTAGAGACTAAGTGAGTTAAGTAAGTAAGGTGCAAATAACTAATAACCTAAAAATGAATGAATGTTTTAGGTTTGTGAGTTGGGACCCGAAGAAGATTAGTCAAACAACGATCGACGGTGAACGGTACAAACCTTCTTGTGACCTGCTTGCTAACGAGGTGTCCCTCGGCTTGTGTGCTATCTGTTTATTTGCTATGACTAAAACAAGATAAAGCATGCAACCGGATATATTGTTCTCGTTGTGATTGTGTTACATTTACACTAACCCGCGAGACCTGAGAATGTTACTAACCAAGTTTAGTACTTACTGAGTTAAGAATAAGAGTTAAGTTTGATGGTTGTTGGTTAATGCCCGTAAGGCTTAGCTAGCACATGGTGTTTAAGGTGTCTACTAACTGGAACTTGAGTGAGGAAACCCGGGACCGATCTCCGGTCATGCATGCTAAGTGAAAGGGGGACGGTATCTGAATCAGATCCGCCCTCCGCTTAAGGACTTGTCTTCGGACTTGTTGCCTAGGGCCGGTTGCCGGCTCAGCTACGCTGGACTCCCGTCCAGAGTAGGTGGCATTAAGATGGTGCGGTGGGATCACCTAAATCCCAGGTTCGAATTAGATACAACCAATCCCTTCCAGGAAAGGTTTGTATACTGAGATTAAGATTGAGATTGAGATTAAGATTAAGGTAAGGTAAGGAACTGAGATTAAGGAAATGAGGACCAAGGAGGGGGTTACTAACCCACTTGATGAGGGAACGCTTGAGTCGTTCATAGCTTGTGAACTATATATGTTCATCTGTGGTTATTGTTATTGCACTTCATATTATGTTTGTGTATGTAATCAATTTCCATGCTATCGACAATTAGTCGTCGTAGCCCCGTTAGCTTGGGGGCCATGAGAGGGTGTACCAGCATTCGTGCTGACCCCCTCGGGGCTATTTTTACACTTGCAGGTAAGAGGCCCATGAGGACGCACTACGAGAGTAGGAGCGGTTAGACTTAGGAGGGAACATTTATTTTGAATTCGGGTTGCGCCTGTGCACCCGACTGTTTATATTAAATTGTTGTAAGTTTGAGATTACGTTTGAGATACTAGTACTCGGTTGGTTGTGGGATTGTGGATGTTGATGTTTTGAGTTGGATAAGTATTTGGTTAAGTATTGTATATATTAAGCCGGTATATTCTAACGATCAGACCGTGGCAAGGTCCAGGTGTTGTTTATTTCCGCTGCGACGTTTTCGTTTAAGTGTTCAGATTGCGATAACCACGATAGGCTTTGGATGGGGTGTTACAATTAAATGCTTGAACTCCTCTTGAATTCCCAAGCTTCCTCCAATGGTAAATGATGTTCCTCTTCGGTTTTTATGCAAGAGAGGAAGGGGTTTAGGAGTTAGATCTTAACAAAGACCTTAAGTAGATTTATAAGTAGTTTTCCAAGGATTTACCTTAGGCTTTTCTTCTTAAATTTTTGGCACACCTAGGAGGGATGGAGCATTAATTTTCCTTCATGATATTGATGAAGAAAATAGATTTAGAAGATGTAGATTTTTGGATACACATAAAATGTGTCTTAAGGATTTTCAAGCATGAAAAATACCTTAAGATGATCTTGGATGCTCCTTGGATTTATGTTGATTTAAGACAACTCCCTTGGTGTATAAATTGAAGCCGAAATCTTGTAGTTGTCCTAGGAAGGTCTTTGCTTCAAGACTTGATAAGAAATGCTAGGAAATTACCTTAGAAATGAAGATAGAAGTTAAACCTCCATTAATGGACTTAATAGCTTCAAAGGAAGAAGATGAAATGGGGAAAGGGGAGCTTACCCATTCGGCAATGCAAGGTAAGAAATGAGAGCTCTTGTTACGTGAGTCTTATGCTAGAAAGGAAAGGATTTGATTAACTAAATGTGGACAAGCTCATGTGGCATGTTAGGTCATGTTTTGCTTGATTGGTTTGCTTTTGATTGAGGCTCCACAATAGGTGATTGCCGTGAGTTGTGAAGGAAAGAAAGAAAGTGTAGAATTGTTATGTTAATTCTCCACATGGTTATGTCTAAAGTTAGGTAGGTATTATTTATGAATTTGCTGCAGATTTTGAACTACAAAAGTCTCCCATAATTGCTAGATTTTCGACAATGTGGAGGAGAACCAATGGCTGAAATAAATCAAGGTAGACAAGGAGATAATTAAGTTAGGCAAGGTAGGTTTACTTTTGATTTTTCAATGCTTACTCACTCCTCTTTTCCTTGTACACCATCGGCAATGAGGCTGTAAGGGGATGGAATCATTCAATGTTTTTCAAGTTTGGAGCAAGGGCGCATGGGAAGTTAGGTAAGGTTTTTGTTTAATGTATTACTTTTGATTTTTAAAGGACACAAAGGTCTCCATTCCCTCTTGTATTCATATGGTAATATAGCTGTAATGAGCAGATTTTTTTGACAATCTTGCTGTCCCATTATAACATAATATTTCCCTAGAGTTAGATCAACTTTTGAGCTATTAATTTATGACTTTTCTAAAGCTAATATATTGCTGTTCTTGTGCAGGTTTTACGGTAATAAAGGAAGATGCTTGGATGGAATTTAGCTGTTATATTAAGATAGTATTATAGTTAGTTAGTTAACTAATAAAGTTACATGTTTTACATTTTAAATCTTGTCACGTGGCTCCATTTGTATTACCGGTTGAAATGAACAAGTTACATATATTTTTTTGTGTTTGATTTTTATACATGTATTACCGTCAATACATGGTGTGCTACAGGTTTTATTTGATATATATCAAGCGTGTATGCTTAATGATGATTATGAAGTATAAAGTATGGATTTGTCTTTTGTTAAATAAATCCCATGTGCATCACCGTTTGCATGTGATTCATTACAGATTTATTGTGAACATGAGTACTACCACACTAAGCCACCGTTTTTTTTTTTTTTGTATATATATATATATATATATGTATATATATATATATATGTAAAGCATGATTGTTACCGGTTTTGAATTGCACACGGTACAGATGTTTGTTCCCATTGCGTAAGGATATTACCGGTTTGAATAGGGTAGTTTAGGTAGAGTAATCTTAAGCTAATAATGTGCAAATGTATTAAGTAGGTATACTAGGTAGTTAATTATTTTACTATGTCAAAGTGTGTAAAAACATGTCTAAAAAAATGGCATATAAAACCGGTACATATAATGCAGATTTTTAACTTGTAAACTTTGTGTTATATGTATTGTTATAACATTTCTATGTATTTATGATATATATTTAGTATCGAGATTATGTAGCATAAGTTGTTACCTTGTTGAAATGTGTATATCAATTTATTTTAGCATTTATAGATGCTTAGGCAATCGTAAAAATTTTACGTTGCTCGTTAGTATTTTTTCCACGTTTTTACAATGAACGTTATTATATGACGAGTCGTATAAACGCTCGTACATATTTTTCCTAGATGACGCTCTCCTGGTTGAGCTTGTTTCGTAAGGGGTTTAATGCCCGTTAATGTTCGTACGTAAGCGTTTATATGCGTACATGTAGATGACATTATATTAGCGTTCGTGGATCGGACGTTGTCGTGTTATGAGTTGTATAAACGTTCGTATTGATCTTTCCTTATTGTCGCTCTCTTTATCGAGCTCGTTATGTAAGGAGTTTAATTCTTGTTAATAAATTTACATGAGCGTTTTGTACGAGGACGTTAAGACGTCGGTAAAATTACGCCCGTTAGCGTTTATGGTAAAACGGCTATTTTTACGTTACGTTTGCGTGCATGAGTTTGCATGCGTACGCGCTAATATTATTTACGCAAACGTTTGAATGTTTGCATTAGCATGCGTACGTGAAATGATTTATTCTTAGATCAATTCTTCATTATTTAATAATTAAAAGGTATTAATTAGATTTGGGGTATTTCACATGCTGTTGAAATAAAAATGAACCGCATGTTCTTGACCAAAGTAGTCGGCGTACCCCTGTTAGCGCGCGGGGTATGCGAATTTCATATGCAGCAATTTTGCTGAGCCCCTAGGGGCACTGTTTTTATTTTACAGGAACATTGAAGCTGAATACCATTCGAGTGTAGGACGGGTTGCCATGTGAGCATGGGTAGTCATTTAGGAAGTTGTATTTGCTTGTATTGTGGAATTGTAAGACCGACATGTGGTCAATAAGTTTGGGAATTGTAGTAGATACTCGGTATAGAATGTAATTGAAGTTGTATTTTATAATATGGGATTGAAGTTGTATTTGGTTGAGTTTTGATTAAGTAATGGAAGTGTCGCTGGTATAGTGTACTTGATATAAGACCCATCAGACCGATATTGTATTTGTACTGATTGTTTGGATTGGATTTGGCCTTGTTAGTCACGTGGGTGACTAACGGCATGTATCACCCACCAGTTGTAGTTTGAATTCCGCTACATCATTGTTGGTAATTTGGACGGGTTAGGAGATAATTTGGTGATTACCGGTAGGGGTGTTACAAAAAGTGGTATCAGAGCGAAGTATCGCTCTGATGGTCTAAATACCGAGTTTAGGGAAATACCGAGTTAGGAATTAGAGACTTAGGGCTAAGGGTTGAGTGTAGCGTGTGAGGTACGCTGGTTAGGAACTTCCAGTGTGATCTGGATACCTACATAACCAATCCGCCCTCTGCAACCCCATTATAAAGTTGGGGAAAGAACGCCAGAGAGATGGAAAGACCTCTCATACTCGGGTAAAACCCGATCTGGCAGTTGTAAACAAAATTTGCAAGAGAAAGAACCTGTCATACGGTAGATTCCAAGAACTGGAAAACCTGAAGACGGTTCCCGTTTGAACGACCATAACCGTACTTAACGACAGAAGATTGAAGATCCTAAACATAGGATAATGAAATTTACGGCACCATGGGGCGACGTGCTTCGCAGTCACGAGAACCATGTGTAGTCGGCAAGAAGGAAAGCACAACCGTACAATGAAGCGAAAAAGACAGTGTGACAACCAACGACAAGGGAGTCTGCGGACAACAAACGTTTGACAATACCGTCAACAACGGGTCCAGACTGACTAAGGAATCAGTCAAGGTTGGATAACTCCAAACCTACAATACCAAAAGGGCAGTAATACCCGAACGACATAGCTCAAGCAACTATGGGAGTATTTTACACCAACAAGACTACGACGTAGCTCCTAAGGATTAGCCAAACCTCGATAACCACCGTAAAGGCGTGGGAACGAGCAATGAAGCAAGGTACATGGAGTACCACAAGGATTGGGAAAGAACCCGAATTAACGACAACCTTGTCAAGAACACCGAGAAGCTACTCCGGAGATTGATCGCTAAGATTAAAAGGTTGGTGAAAGAGCTAATAAGACCACCAATACGGATGGAAACAATATCGTAACCGGTACATGTTAACCTAAAAACCGACCTACCCGCGCACTTGCCAAGGCAAGTGCAGCGACAACGAGACAATTGAAGACTTTTGACGACCAACAAGTACTTACTAAAGCACCATCATGGAGATGGAAGCAATCATAGGATCGCCAATCCTAAGAACTTGAAGAACCGAACCATGGAAAGGCCTAATGGCTCGACCATCATATTACGAACATACCAGTCAGCGAGAAGCTGGACTTGGTCAAGACCTCAGACATGGCAACACCAGGAAATTTTCTTTCAAACCCAAATTTTCTTTCAAACACCAACTTTCTTTTTAAACCTTTATTTTTAAAACCAAACCAGAAGAATCACGGTGAGTATCATAGAATGATACAAGAGGAGTCGACAATAAAATACTTCACCTAGGCGTGTGACGAGCACTAAGAGTGTACCCAAATACGGGATGTGGGACGACCGCACTCCGAAGGAGCTTGCGGGCCTGACAGAAACTTTTGCGAGTTAGTCAAGTAAGTGGTAACGTACCAATAAGGTACCCACGTATGTATACATGTAGTGTACGAAACACAGGAAGTAGTCAGCTCCGTTCTACGGACCATAAGGTAAATTCAAACTGAAACAGCTGGACACCTCGAACAAACGAAGGAACTCAGATAAGCTCACGAAGCTAAAGGAGTCAAGAATTTATTCTAGGAGGATGACTAAGATTAAGAAGTGCGAGAAGCACTAACGATTGAGTAAAGACATACGATATGTCTCCAAAATCTTGAAGTGAATGCATGAAACAGCCGGAACGAATACCCGGTCTAAGCCCAGTAAGGCAAATGCCTAACGTGAACACACCAATGTTCAATGGACAAAAATAAAATACCCAGAAGTGATCATATAAGGTACCAGAGGATACCAAACACCACAAAAGAAAGAAATACCAAACCGGTTAAAAACATAAGAGAAGTACCCACAGTCTACTCTAAGAACGGGAGACATATAACCCTAAACGGGGACCATTTGAAATCTAGGTTCGCCATGCGAGGAGTAAACCGAAAATACTCATAAGTTGCCAAAGGTAAGGGCATAACTTAGTAACATGCAGGAGAAATCCAAGAAGGGTGTCAAAATAAATGTCGTAATAAAAACACAAATAGGCAGAATGAACACTCGGTTAGAACACCGAAGGGATTCCACTTACCAAGGGATACCCTAAATTATTAAAAGGTACCAATCAATACCAAGATACTTGAAGGGCATCCAACGGACAGAAGCGTGATGCACTGATCCTATCAAGGAGCCTAGTAATACCTCCAAGCCATTTTATGGTATACGGAGAAGCAATGCTTGTGATCAGCCTAAGATGAGCAGAGCTCTAGGCAACGTGGCTAGTAAGCCAGGAACCCATTACAATAAATAACCCAAAGGTTGCAAACCTACCATGAACCATATGGGAGTTGTAAAGAACGACACCAATAAGATTGTTTAATAACTAACAAGCGAGGATACCACTTGTTATCAGCGAATGTCTGAAAGCACATCCCTTCCAGAACTACCCAGGGTAGTGAAGCTTGAGCAGATAATTACCGCCAAGCATTAACTGGAATAAAATGATACCAAAGGAAGCTTGATAGCAATTGCCAAGAACCGAAAGAGTAATCGGTTATAAATTTATGACGTTCAAGGAGCTCAGAGGAATAAAAGAATACCGTATTCTATAATCAGCCAAGTAAATGGCGAACCATTGTCTAATGGTAGAAATACATGAGCTAAAGCTAAGGTAATAGCGGATGCCATGGAAACCAATGTCGTAAATAAATACGAACATGGCGCGCAGCAAGTGACCAATACATGTGAATAAATCACACAATGATATAGAGTTGATGAATAAGGATGGTAGACAGACCGGGCAACAAGGAAACAATGTTCATTCCTATTGCAATCACATAAGAGATTTACTGCCAAGGGTTTACGCCTCTGCACTCTGTAGGACTAAGTTTTTGGTATTGCGTTTGTGCAGTAATGATATAGTGGGATAGCTAGGAATTTGGGAAAATGTCAATTGTGGTAAAAGTAGAAGGAGACTTACGAAGTCACGAGGACTGATGCATAGAAAATGCAAGGTCATACAAGTAAAGAACATTCTTACAAATCAGGTAAGTGGGCATAATTCAGAAGCCACTGACAATAGAGGAAGCACTACATCTAAGTAGTGGCTCAACCTCAACCGACAACAGGTCGACGGAACCAAGTGAATAATCACTCAAGTACACGATAGTATGTACATTGATTCCAGAGAGCTGGAGAAAACCTGTAACTCATTGAGTTCGCATATGGTAAAGAAATACCACGCTTGATTGATAAACCTTATTCTCAAGATAAAAAGGGATAAAAAGGGAAGTGTATAACACATTAAGCATAACGAGAAGGGTAAATAAACCCTAAGTTACCAGGGTCGCGCAACAGAAGCTAGTGGGCCCAGAATTCTAAGGTTTTAAATACCTAGTGAATGAATGGCTAATTATCAACGCCTTGAAGCCTCTAAGGCTAGAACCAAACCCGGTTAAGGGTTAAATAAACTCCGATGAAAATTCTTGGTGCAAGGACTACCGACAATACGGTTAAGACCCTTTGACCATACATTGTATAAAGACCGCATGGAAGTAAAACACTCCATGACGGCTAAATGCCTTCGACCTATGTCCAATGTTGACACATGGTAGATTATGTGGGCTTAATCCCTTTTTAAGGGGGTAGGACGAAAACCGCGAAGTGCATGTTTTACGTGATAAGTGCGTAAACTACAATGCGCATAACACAAAAGAATTGTTTTTTGATGATTGGTACTTATGTTACATAAACATATGTATCCATTCATAGTGTAATTATGGTGGATTGTGAGATTTGAAGTGGAAAGGAGTAGAGAAACTCTTGGGGAACGAGAACCCTGATTGGTAAAAGTATGAGGAATGAGTATGTTTAGGAGGTTGGGTGAGTATGAATCGGTATGAAACCGATGTCGAACCTAGTGGGAATTGAGTCCCCTAGGTGACTTGAGTTGATTTGATTTTTCTTGTAAATGATTTGAGGATAGAAAAATTTAATTGGAGTTATACATTTGAATTTCTTAAGTATAGTATTTGGAGATAATCAAGTAATAATTGTTGAGATGGCTAGTAAGTAATAATGGCTGAGATTACTAGTAAGTGAGTAAAGGAACTCTAGAAACTGGGAATGTATGGTTGTATGATTATGACCAGAAAGATTAAAAATATAGAAAATGAATTAATGCTTGACTATTTGATTGTGTGAATTGAGGTAGGAGGTGGAACTTGATTTGCTAGCGATCAAGGGAAACTGAACACAAATTGGGGTGGATGGATAGTTCAACACCAATGCTGATCACATTGGGGTTGAATGACTCTTGAAGCTCCCTATAAGTGGTCATAAGAATAACGCTAGTAATAGGTATAACTAACATAAATTGGAATTTGGAGTTGCATTGAAGCTTTCAAAATGAATTTCCAAACTAATTTTGGCACAATGATTTTTCTTCAAACTTGAGAATGAGGATCGGTTTTGAAACCGCTCCCACGGGCGCTAGTTGGACCTTCTCATGGCTAGGCACCGGTATTGGGTCGAACCCAGGAAGTAAGGCTAGTTGTGAGCCAGTGGAAGCGATGATTAGTTTTGAAACCATTACAACGGACAAGCAACGACACTAAGTGACCGGTAGGACGTTTGTAGTGTGTGTTTGTATTTTTTCCAAGGGCCACCGGATATGAGTAGTCCGGTCAGGGAAGAGTACCCACTTTGGAGCCTGAGGATTCTCTAGATGTGTAAATGAATTTGATCAGAACCAAAGGACCGTAGGGCCAGAGAGCGTAAGTACCCAAAGTCATGACGGCCGTGAACCAGAAAGCGTAAGTGTTCAAACATGACCTGTATGAAATACCCCTAATTTTAAAATACATTTATTTTCTAGTTTACAAGTATATTATGTAGTTTACGGGTACATTATATATTTTATCAGCCTATATTACGAGTATATATTATAGTTTGCAAGTATACTAAATAGGTTACGTGTTGTTGTCTGCAAGTATAGTAGTATTTTATGAGTATATATATAATGAAGGTTACACGTTTATTATTTACTAAAGAGAATTCATTCTAACAAATAACGTGTTTTTAATTAGGCCAATTGTTATTTTATTAATGATCCTCGTATATCTCTAGTTAACTTGGTATATTTTAGTTTTAAAAAAATGGGGTTATAATAATGATGCTATGATTCAAATAATACTATTTATTCAAAATACATCTATTATATAATTTAGTAGAATATTGGTTCGCAAGTATAATAAGTAGTTTATGAGGATTATACTATAATTTACGAGCATGTTGTATAGTATTTTATAAAAAAGATTCGTTTTAATAAATAACCTGATTCAAAATACGTCGGTTATGATTTTTGATGTAATAATATGATCCTTGTGTACTTTGTATTATTTTAGTGTATTTAGTTGTTGATAACTTATTATAATAATGATAGTTTTGATTTAATTACATACACTAAATAAATTAGTTTTACTACATGTCGGTTACACCTTTTGGTATTTTCTGATTTTATTTAGTTAATCAATTTAAACTTTCCATATTTCCATCTCTATTTATTAACTCACCTTTACCTTTCCAAATTTCCTAACTTCTTATTTTCTATTCATTAAGGAGTTTAATTTTCGTTATTGATTGAACAATTATTTTCTGTAATAATTAAACAGTTTATATTCCTCGCTCTTCAGTTACCCTCGGCCTCCTATATATACGCTCATTTGATGTTCCATTTTATCCGCCCATCCTCTATATTCGAATACCTCTCTTCTTCATCTAGACTAGAAAAATAAATTCCTTCTATGTTGCGTCTCCTTTCTCTATATCATAGATTCAAAAAGAAAAAAATCTCTCTTCTCACACACACATAAAAGGAAAAGATGAAAAAGGGATCAATTAGTTTTCTTTTTCTATCGTGGGCGGCCACAATATGAAGTAACGGTAGCATGTAGCAGCTAGAGTTGTTTTCTTTCATTGATGATGTCACAAATCGGTGCCAAAATGTGTAAACGAAGAGTAGTGGCTAATTATATGTTTGGTGGGTGCAAATGATAATGTTCTTTTTGAGGTAAGTTACTACGTTCACTAATTTTTATTATATTTATAATAATGAATTTTCACGTGGATGTGAATTTTGTGTGTGATCATTGTTTGAGATTGAAGTGTTAAGTGTTAGTGATAATTTCATTTTCTTTTTTATATGAGTGATTTATTTTTGTAATGGATATCAGTGGTTATTTAAATATATTTTCTAAAAGAGATTGATGGAAAATTGTTATGAGTTTATTTATGAGATCAACTGATATTGTTGTGAAATCGTTAACGAAATGATTTTGTGAAAATTGAATTATTTATTCATTAAGGATGATATCATAATTTATTTATGGTGAAATATGTGGATTTGATGAGATTATATGGTAAAGAATAATAATGAATAAATAATTTTTAAGAGGAGAAAACCATGGTGCATATGGGCCGCATTAGGACACATGAATGAGATGATAAATGCGGGCCGCATTAGGACGCATAAGTTTGAGATACTGTGGGCCGCACTAGGACACAGTTAGCCCTAGATCTACTCCTTAGTCCTTTGAACTATTGGGGGGTGTGCACACTTAAGGATTTAGTGGCTTGGTTGGATTCCCAGCTGCGTGTTGGGGTCCGGGTTACAGCTGCGTGTTGTACCCAAAGAGAAAGTAAAGTTGTTTTGTCCTGGCTGCGCGTTGGGACAAGGAAGATAATTAAATAATCTGACTAATATATTTTTGGGTTACTAAAGAAATCCAATGTAAAGTATTTTACAGTTATGATAATTTTGTTGTTGTGTGTTAATATTGTTGAGATGTGTTGTATGTTGTGTGGTTATATTGTTAAAAATGATTTCTAAAGAGAAAATGATTTTTACGTAGTGAAGTGGTAGCTTACTCAGTTTTTCTGACTTTATCGTGGCTCTTTCTATGTTTGTTTGGATTTCTGCCACAGGTACTGATGAAGTCCTTGGGGTTTGGGAAGGCGACTCCACATAGGCTAGTTATTTGTTATTGAATTTTATTTTAGGCTTTAAGACTTGTGCATTTTTAAGAAATTGTTATTATGGACATTGGTTTTTCTTGTCAAAATAATGAATTGGTTATTTAGTTAATTGTTTAGGCTTCACACTCGTTCTTTTGCGAGTGTGGCAGTAATACTCCGGATTAGGTTTTGTTTCCGCTGCTTATCAATATAAATATTGAATTGTAAAAAAATTGACCTAATAAAATGTTAGAAAATCCGGGGTGTTACAAAGTGGTATCAGAGCAAAACCGGCTAGAAAATAGGTTAAGAAAGATATAAAAATTGAATAATTATTTTAGGATTAAAATTTGGACAAGCCGTCTTTTGGGGGGAATTAGTTTCCAATGCTTTCTTTGTTTTTATTGCATTTTGAGATATTTTGTGTGATTATGATTGAATGTTTTTTTTTATGCTTGATATGTTGAAATATTGATTGCGGTATATGTTGACACAAAGGCATAAGTGTAGATTTTAGATATGAGTCAAAGTTGATGATATTTATGAAAATGTTGATAACCTATGATGCTCAAGTGATAATGTTATGAATTTTGTGATTTACAATAATTCCTTTTATTGAATAATATATAGAATGAATGTTATATGATTGAAACTCCATAGTGAAGTGTATCTTATTGACAATGATAGGAATTTTATTTGTATGAATTATAGCCTTGTGGTTGTGAACTTAGATGTGAAATATTGCAGCTCAAAATCTTATCTAATTGTCCCTCATTCTTTGATTTAGTTATGAGGTAATCACTAAGTTAATTACGAGGACGTAATATTCTTTTGAGTGAGGTAGAATGCAATAACCAACTTTATTATGGTTAGAGATATGATATAAACCTTAGTGTAAAGTAGCTACAATTGATTAATTTCTTAGTGGGACCATTGGTTAGTGGAGTGAGATCGAGCTTCGGGGACGAAGCTTTATTTTAAGGGGGGAATAATGAAATACCCCTAAATTTTAAAATACATTTATTTTCTAGTTTACAAGTATATTATGTAGTTTACGGGTACATTATATTTTTATCAGCCTATATTACGAGTATATATTATAGTTTGCAAGTATACTAAATAGGTTACGTGTTGTTGTCTGCAAGTATAGTAGTATTTTATGAGTATATATATAATGAAGGTTACACGTTTATTATTTACTAAAGAGAATTCATTCTAACAAATAACGTGTTTTTAATTAGGCCAATTGTTATTTTATTAATGATCCTCGTATATCTCTAGTTAACTTGGTATATTTTAGTTTTAAAAAAATGGGGTTATAATAATGATGCTATGATTCAAATAATACTGTTTATTCAAAATACATCTATTATATAATTAGTAGTAGAATATTGGTTCGCAAGTATAATAAGTAGTTTATGAGGATATACTATAATTTACGAGCATGTTGTATAGTATTTTATAAAAAAGATTCGTTTTAATAAATAACCTGATTCAAAATACGTCGGTTATGATTTTCGATGTAATAATGTGATCCTTGTGTACTTTGTATTATTTTAGTGTATTTAGTTGTTTATAACTTATTATAATAATGATAGTTTTGATTTAATTACATACACTAAATAAATTAGTTTTACTACATGTCGGTTACACCTTTTGGTATTTTCTGATTTTATTTAGTTAATCAATTTAAACTTTCCATATTTCCATCTCTATTTATTAACTCACTGAAATACCCCAAACCTTAATATATTGTTTAAACACTTAAATATGGTGTATTAAGACTAAAAAGAGTCTTAGAAACATTAGTAAACAAATTTAAACAAAAGAAAACACAAGATGTGCTTTAAGGTCAATAAAGGCCAAAATGTGCTCTAAGCTTGGGGTAAGCTTGGTTAAGACCTAATGGACTTACCAAGATCTTAATTATATGCTAATGAACATATTAAACCAATTACCAAAGAAAACCAAGCTTGAAAACAAGTTTAAACACAAAATGTGCTTTAAGGAGTCTTAAAGCACATTTTTGAAAAATTGTCTTGTAAATGAGTTTTGAGTGGCTAGATGTCCATCATTACTCTTAAATATATATGTGTACTATAAATATCACATTTGGATGTCTATAACAATGGGAAATCAAAAATTTCACTTCTATGTGCCTTGTTTTCATGAATAGTGATTTTTATAAGCTATTTTGTAACATATGTTGTATAAGTAATTAAATTGACAAATAAAGACTATAATACCCTCATACTACTATTGGGGGCCGGTTTTTTAAGGTTGGTGACACACCACCCTTGTTATCTTGTTAAGAAAATAAAGAAGACTACTTAAGTACCTTTTTACTTTTTAAAACATAAATATCTTCAAAAGCAAATTCTATCTCATGCTCTCATTTCTTTCTTTCATTTCCCACGGTTCCAAACACCATCTTCAACCTCTCTTCTTCATTCTCTCACGGTTTGCAATAGTACACACCACCATCTCCATCTTTGATCTCTTGTAAAATCTAGCTCACTTGTCCAAATCAAAAACAAACACCACCAATCTCTTTCTCTCATCAAGCTCTTCATTTCTATCTTCTTAAATTCCAAGACCACCATTTCGGTGCCATGGAGTTCCACCATTGATGGAGCTTGAGCTTGTATTTTTACATATTGTTACTCTCCTTTGCTTCTAGGTAAGGAATCTCAAATAAAAACTTCATTTCCTTCATGTTTTGTTGTAACCGAAAATACCTATTGAAGGAGCTCTTTGTGTGACTTTGTTCTAGCTTCATTCCAACTCTTCATGGACTAGGTGGAGTCCTCTCTTGTTAGATATTCAAACTCTCTTCAAAGATCAAGGTAAAACACTACATTAATGTTTTTGAAACAATGTAAAATTAGGGTTTACAATGAGATGAAGCTTATAGCTTGAATACTCATTATAATGTTTGTATATTGTTTAGAACTTGACAAAGAATCAAATACCTTACCGGTTTTTAAAGGAAACAAGAAAGAAGTTGTTTGGAAAAGAGGTAACTACTAACCTAATGTTGTTTAATGCCTTAGGAGAAATGAGCTTATAATGCTTGTTGAAACTACCTAAAGAGCAAATGGTGAATGACTTAGTAAAGTGTTCTCAAGAGCTTAGTAAAAGGCATATGTGTTGTTGAGTGTATTTGCAGGTCAAAGGCAAATATATTGTGGAAATTCAGTGTTTATGATTTATGCATCTTAAGGGCCTAAGAGCCATGTCATTTAAGGGCCTAAGTGCCATGCAATCTAAATTATGCACTATATTGTGATGTGGTGCTATATGAGTGAAGTTTGTGTATAAAAAGTGCTTGATGGATTTTTAGTGTTCTTGGTTGTTGTTGGTGAAAACAATATGTTTTGGTTTAGTAATGTTCTAGGAGAACCTATGTCGAAATTTAGGTAATAAATGAGAAGTTCTAAGAGTTTAAAATGAGTTTGATAAGTTAAGGAGTATTTAGAATGGTTAAGTGTTTTCCTTGTGAAAGAAACATGCATTAAGGTGATTTAAGATGTGAGAAGGACTTAGGCATGATCTTGAGGTTTTAGTATGTACCAAAGTCATTTTGGACTTAGGTAAAGACTTAGGCAAACTTTGGTAAAATAAGGAGAAAGTGGGATGAATTGAAAAAGGATTTTCAAGATGACTAAGGATTTAGTGTGTAGAAATGATGTGCTTGGGAGATGATGTTTAAAATGAGGAGAAAGCATTTGGGATAAGAGTAGTTATCATAGGTATGAAATACCATTGGGAAAACTAAGGAGGAAATAACATAAGTGTTAAGGAATATTACAAGGAAATAAGTAAAGGCTTAAGGAATTAGAAAATGAGTTTCATGGATGTTGTATGTGGATGTAAGGGTACCAAATGTTGTTAGGAAGCATTAAGAGGCTTAGGAGAAGTTTGGTGAAGATTTGACAAAGTTTGGGTAAGTTTAGAGGACGTCCGACCCAGGGTCCGACCCAAGTTTGGGTCGGACAGCCTCTGTTAGACGCCAGGAAATTGTTCTGGAATGGTCCGACCCAGAAGGGTGGGTCGGACATGGGTTGGACGGTCATATTTCAAAGGAGAGAAAATGTTCTGGAATGGTCCGACCCAGTCGAGTGAGTCGGACGTGGGTCGGACGGGCATGTTGTTGTAAGGCGGTAAAATGTTCTGTAATGGTCCGACCCAGAAGGGTGGGTCGGACATGGGTCGGACATGCATGTTCTGAGGTCGATGAAATTCTCTGTAATGGTCCGACCCAGTCGAGTGAGTCGGACATGGGTCGGACATGTCTCTGGAATGGTCCGACCCAGAAGGTTGGGTCGGACATGGGTCGGACAAGGTAAGGATCTTCAGACCCGAAAACCACTGGAAGGGTCTGACCCAGTTGTGGGTCGGACGGTGGGTCGGACATACCAAAACTTGTAAAAAAAACACAGAAGAATGTGACTTATGTAGTTAACCCTAGGGTGTATAATGAAGGTAACCTAGGGTAAGTTTGTAACACCCCAACTCAATCCAATTGTGGTCTCGCAACTTAACGGCATATATATATATACATGTCACAGCGGAATTCTTTACAATCCAGGACCTTGCCACGGTCTGTCTATAGAATATACCGAACATTAGTACAAATCTTAACCATTTACATATCCTTCTTACAACCCCCTCACATCCTATAGATCTTACTAACTCAAATTGCCATACGAGTGTACATGCACAACTCGTAGGCCACACTTAACCCTTAACAACTGTATCCTCTTCTTACTCTCGCGTCGGCCGCTTCCTGATGTACCTGTGTAGTAAAAACAGCCCCCAAAGGGGGTCAGCACGAATGCTGGTACGATCCCCTCATGGCCCCCAAGCTAACGGTGGCTACGACGACTAATTGTCGATAGCATGGAGGTTGATTAGATGCACAACATAATAGAAAGTGCAGTAAACAACAACTCAGATATGAACAATCAAAGTTCACACACAATGAACGACTTAAATGCGTTCCCTTAATTTAATTATTTAACTCCTTAAGTAATGTTCCCCCTTAATCTTAGTCTTATCTTAATCTCATAAACAACCACCCTTTAATAAGGAGTGGATGTAGCTTATCCTAATCTTAATAATACAAACCATCCTTTAAAAGGAATGGTTGCTTACTTATCTTAACCTTACCTTACTCTTAAACTTAACAATACAAACCACCCTTTAAAAAGGAATGGTTGCAAACTTATCTTAATCTCTACCTTAATCTTATCTTAACTTAATCTCAATCTCAATACAAACCGTTGGGGCAATGGTGTAGCTTAATTGCGAAACCTGGGATTTAGGTGATCCCACCGCACCATCTTAATGCCACCTACTCTGGACGGGGGTCCAGCAGCAGCTGAGCCGCAACCGGCCCTAGGCTACAAGTCCGAAGACAAGTCCTTAATCGGAAGTCGAATCTGCTATAGATAACGACCCCCTTTCCTTAGCATGCATGACGGAGATCGGGTCCCGGGTTTCCTCACTCAAGTTCCAGTTAGTAGTAATCTCAAGACCCTGTTTGTTGGTTAACCTCTTTCGGTTCATATCGTCCCTTATTAGGGGCGTTCCTCAGTCTCACTCAATTCCTTACTAAACATTGGTTAGTAAGTTCTCACGGTATGTTGTGTTAGTTTTCATACATCACACAACAATACAATAGATATAATAATTCCGGTTGCATGCTTTATCTTGTTTAGTGAGCACACGAAAACAATTAGCACACAAGCCGAGGGACACCTCGTTAGCAAGCAGGTCACAAGAGAACTGTACCGTTCACCGTTGGTTGTTCGGTTGGTTTGTTTGGGTGTCCAATTCTCTCTTTCCAAGTCACAGTTGTAGGTTTTTGGTTTAACTTAATTACTTATTTCTTTACTTTCACTTAAAAACTTCTTAATATAATCACAACAACCACAAACAACACAAGTAACTTACTAACATACTTACAAAACATCAAAGTGATCACGTTCATCACTTATACTTACCATCCACTAACATGGTACCACCAAACAGGTCCTAAACAACCTTATAACATCAATACCTAATTATCCTCATCATTTCCCATCCTTAAACAAGGTTTGGCCAAAACAGTGGCATGTCCGAACTTGTGTCCGGACTTCCGAAGTTCGGACGCAAGTCAAGACTCAAACTGAAAACAGACGCATGTCCGAACATGTGTCCGGACTTCGGAAGTTCGGACATGGGTTGAGGAATCCTAAGTAGAAGTAGGCACGTCCGAACTTGTGTCCGGACTTCCCAAGGTCGGACACAGTCGAGACTCTGAAAATTTTCACGCAACAGGGCCTGTCCGAACGTCCATGTCCGGACGGATGTTCGGACAAGGCAAAACACTCATTTTCTAAGCCTTCAAACACTTAACCAATATTCACCAAACTTCTCCTAAACCCTCATAATGTCTCCTAACATCATTTAGGCACTTAAACTCACTTTATAACTTCCACCAAACTCTCCAAAACAACTTCCAAAGATCTTCTCAAACATACTAAATTCTTACAAACATTCCTAACACTTGTCATATGCTTCCTTACATTTCCAACTTGTACATTTTATCTAAAACTTCGACTAACCAAAGTGTTTCTTTCCTACCCATATAGCTCCTCCTTAGCATCACTACATTACATCTTTGCTTTGCTCAATCCCTCCAGGTCATCTTGCATGTCCATGCATAATTTCTCTTCTTTTCATTTGTTACTCAACACTCCTAAACTCTTGAGCTTACTTATACATTGTTTTCCATTACCTTAACACCTTACCATGGTTCTTCATTACCCTGACCATGTAACACCCTGAGACATTTCCACCTCTTTTATGCTCTTATCCACCATTCTCATGATCATGATGCTCTCTTTTACATTCCCAGTCATTTTCCTTGACATTTCACAACATTCTCCCACACCTTTCTCTTCCTCATCACCTAAGTCCACTCATTAACATCTAAACTAAACTCATCATTAGTCCACTACTAGCATCATCACCCTTACACAAGTTCTCAAAACTCTCATTGTTTTACTCTCTAGTCCATACCTATACCTAAATCACCTTAAAGCATTATACACCTTTCCATCCAGATCCTTGCACAAGTCTTACCACTCCCTCATACCATGACTTTGGTGTGTTCAATACACCCATCTAAACTCTAACTTCCTCATAGACCATTCTAGGTCATTCTCATTCTCAAGAGCTCCTTAGTTAACTCATTTCCACTCAATTCTTCATAATGACTCCTAGTAAACCTAGGTCATATTAATTCACCACCATCACCTAAACACTTATTTTCTACTCAAATTCGCCATAGCTCCTCTAGTATATTCTCATGCCCAGATGCATTGTTTTTTCTCACACAATAATCTCACACACACCAAGTCCTTTCTCATCTTATTTTCTCACCCAAATCAACTTATTCACATCTACTCAATATACTGCAATAATCTTATCAATAACTTAGCACTAAGGCTCTTAAATGACATGGCTCTTGGCCTTAAATCCTTAATTCCCAATAAAAAAACACTGAATTTCCCACATATAAAAGCTTTCAACCTGCAACACCCATCAATCTCATAGTTATAATGTCTTAAAAAACTCATCTTAAACTTATATTACTAACTCATCTCCTTTGGCTCCTTAGTCACAAGTTCTCAAGCTTATTTAGGTTCTTTTTCTTAGGTTATACAACCCATTACCTAATGTAAGCTTTAAGCTACATTAGTACTCATCTAAAACTCATTCCTTAAACTTAAACCACCATTAGGTAAGCATTTTACCTTGTTTTTCTTATCTTAATCTCCTCCTTAGACCTTCTTCTTGCATAGATCTCGGCCACCACTTAAATTCCCCTTGCCAATGTTCTAATCAATATTCAATGACTCATATGAGTACTAAGCAATATACTAACCTCAAGGAATAAAACCTAGGTTAGAAATGTGTTCTAAGGCATAAAAGTGGATGATTACCTTTGAAGTCTCAAGGTAGACTTTGGCATTGAATGAAATAGGACCTCCACTAGTCCTTGGTGAATAAATCAAGCTAGAACAAGGCATAACAACATAGCCCCATGAGAAGGAATTTTCGGCCATGTACAAGAAATGATGGAAACATGGTTTTTCTACATTTTTTTTAC